>PNEQ01120369.1:5689-25383 GCA_003012365.1 Medauroidea extradentata | reverse complement strand
ATCCACGTGTGTTTGTTCCGAGATATTAGCAGATAATGAAGAGAGGCAAGCAGAACACAATATCAACAAGGAATATTTACCTTTACCGGGACATTATTAACTCGAGTCGCGTTGTCGGCAGGGGAACAAGATTATTGCTCTGATAGAGTCAGACAAACTGAATATTTTACGCTCTGTAGCGCACGTGATCGTGTTTGTCTTGTATTGATAACATGTCGCACACGCGACCTTATCAGGCCTGTATTCAGGAACCGAAGGACATACGCTGTTTTTATCTTCTCCATTCTACAACATTAGCAATACTGTGAATCAAGAACTACGTGAACGGGTAAAACTAGATAATCTGCAAAAAGGTTAACTCTGGAATAACCTTGTTTTCTGACTGTACATGATAGCAGACTTAAAAAACTAAGGACTTCTTTCTGAAGAAATAAAACTCGCTGACATAGTGATATTACATGAGTGAACCTACGTTTAAGCGCTTCTTTATTATTGGTTGTTTGAACTCTAGGAGAAGGTGTCAAGTATGCCTAAGGCCATTTGCTAAACCTACTCGAACTTACAGTTGTTTATGTTATAGCTTGTGTCCAAAATTGAATGCGAATTGTACAGACCCGTAGCCATCTTTAGTAGAAGGCCCGGCCTTAGATCTGGCAACCCTGCTAGGGAGGGTCAATTTAACACTGCTTTAGTCTCGCTAACGACGGTGGCTTCCTCTGATTCGCCGGTATGTAGGGCAGAATAACGAATCGGATACAACCATAGCCTTTGGAGAGCTAAAAGAAGTGTTGAAATAACCCTTGTGTGCAGTGTTGCCAGATCTAAGGCCGCGGCCTTTTACTAAAGACGGCTGTGACAGACCCCTACAAATAAGATCGAAATTTCCATTTGTTAGAACACTAGAAAGTAACGTTTAATATTTAAGCTTTTACATTTTGTTACCGTCAGAGACGCAATTTTAGAACAGTGAACTATCCGCTAACTGCTGGGTAGTATACCTAAAAATATGCGTTGAAAATAACATTGGTATAAGTGGAACAACTCGAAAAGGCCCATCGTAACATTTGATTAGTTTTTCCCCAAGTGTCTATTCTTTTGAACACTCGGTTTTATGCTACGAGAGTCTGCAGCAAATCAAAGCGTTGAAGTTCTGTGATATTTTTCCTAGTTCTAGGTTAGTATATTCACATAAATTTTGTGTTGAATTATTGAATCTTGGCTGCTATGTTGTTTGTTTTAATTATCCCCTTTCCTTGGAACCAGTACCAAAATTCACCCGCGTATAAATTTTGCTTATCGTATTATATTTCGCCGGTCAGAAGTTCGTAGCAACATTTATGAAGCTGAGAGTGAATATAAATTCATCGAAGAAGTAAAGAGCTATGTTTTACATACAGCGAAGACGATGCTGAGCTTAAGGTATCGTTATGTTATGACAAGAACGTCTTGCCTCTTACACAAACTTCACGGAGATGTTGATAACTTCAACAAAAATATCAGTTACGCTACTCAAACAAAATAAGAAAACATTTTTCTGAGCAAGAAATAAATGTAATAATTGCCGTACTGCATGAAAGTTTATGTATTTCTTTGCGTTTTAAAGGCAGCAATCGACATTAGCTCTCAATACACTTCCCTAACAAATTATTTTCAGCTGGAGAAGCGAGAAAGGAAAGAGTATCTACGTAGTGGTTATAAGAATAATACTAAATACATAAAAAAAGCTAAGAAAAGAATTTCTAGTCAGTACATAACTTCAAGTCTTGTAACGCTGGTGCGGGGTGATATGAAGAGTATGGAGAAGGTCGGAATGAAAGATTGGTGTAATAGGAAATCCCCGAGAAAATGCGCCGACCGACGGCATCGTCCATTACGAATCCCATTTGTGTACAATCAGGTTGGCCCTGCCCAGGATCGAAGTTGAGTTAATGTTCATAGTTACTCAAATTACTGATTTCGTTAGGTAAAATAAAAATTGCTGCGAAATTGTTGGAGCTTCGTGTTCTCGGTACTCTACTAGCTGAAAGCCGACCAGTAACGAAAATATGACTGCAGAGTGGATACTTTACAAGCGGTGTGAACCAATAGGGAGCAGAGTGTGAACATGGAGACCAATAGTGTTAGTGTTCATGCATCAGTGTATACAGGTGTATCACGACTGACTTTTCTTCCTTACCCTGTAAAACGCACCCAGTCCTAGAGTGTTTCCAAAATAATGGTTTTATTTTCAATAAATCCTAGTATGTAATATTTAAAATAAGGTAATTATGCTTTGCGTCTCGTTGACAGCAAATTCATAAGTTTAGCTGGTGATTTTCGGTGAAAAGAATAATGCAACACTTTGTTTTAGTGCCTCGCTTGCACATCTGCAGTTCTGCTACATGGTCAGTGATTGGCTGTTTTTAACTCTCAACGTCTAAGGGATCTACCCGCAAATCACAGACGTGTGGTGTCGCAGTAACCTTATATTCTCATTGGCTCAGTGTAATGAACTACTTCTCTTCACAAATACACTGATGATGGGAGCGTTATGCTTTCATACAAAATGCCACGTAATTCTTCTCACAAAAAAAAATCACCAGCTCTAGTCATAAGCAGAGCCGGTGATTATTGGTGAAAAGACTCCTGCATCACTTTGTTTCAGTGCCTTACTTGTACATATGTAATTCTGCTTCGTGTTTATTGGCAGACCGTGTTTGAGCAGAGTCATTTGACTCTGCCAATCAGAACAATGTCACTGCGACACATCACGTCTGTGATTTGAGGTTAGAATCTCAAGACGTTGACACTTAATAACATCCAATCACTGAACAAGAATCATAGCTGCAGGTGTCCATATAAGACATTGAAACAAGACTGTGCAGAATTATTTTCACCGGAAATCATTGCCTCTAGTCAAAGACGGTTAAACACAACTTGAGGCAATAATGGGAATTGGAGAAAATAGGTGAAATGTCCTTTGAAAATGAACTATCCCAGCATTTGCTTGGAGTAGTTTTGGCCAACAAAATAAAAAAAAAAATACGACCAAAGCTGACCTCAAACCAGGGTTGTCGCCTAGATGGGTCTTGGATTTTGCAGTTGATTTTTTATCTCACTTTTATTTCTAATCTGACTGTCCTTGTTTTTATTTGACCCGATTTACTTATGGAATTATATTTTGTGTATGTGCCCTGTTGACTAAAGCATACCCAAACAGCATGCAAGCTTGTTTCTTCCGGGCACTGGTATATGTCTTTCGAATAACTTTGCAAGGGTCATGTTCTTTTAAATTGTGTTCACGTTATGCTTATTTATTTCGTGAAGTGTTCCTGTTAGTTTTTAGGATTCAGGAAAAGTTTGCTAGTCAGGTATCGTATGAATGCTGGTAAGCTTGTCGCGTCAGGCTTGCCGCAAGCTTCTTCTGTGGTAACTTGGAAGCTTGATTCAAGCTTGCACACTTGCATAGCAATCTTTAGTAGAAGGCCGCGGCCTTAGATCCGGCAACCCTGCTAGGTAGGGTCATTTTAACACTTATTTTAGCTCTCCAAAGGCATTGACTGTACCTGATTCGTTATTATGCCCTACAAAGCGGCGAATCAGGTGAAGCCATTGCCGTTGGTGAGACGAAATAAGTGTTAAAATGCGACCCTTCCTGGCAGGGTTGCCAGATCTAAGGCCGTGGCCTTCTACTTAAGATGGCTATGACACTTGTCATGACAAGCTTGCATTGCTGTCTGGGTACTCTGCTTATTTATGGTTTTTCTACTATCTTTAGCTTTCTTTGACAGTCATGTATATCACAATGCATCATGTTCAGGAAACTTAATCCAGCCATGCACTCACATAGCACAGTTCTTCAAAGATCATATTTACCCGACTCCCGTGCTATCTGGCCAGACGCCCGACCTGTCATTCATTAAACAGCAACCAATGTTCAAATGGCTGAGAACACAGTGCACACAGGAATGTAAAGTTTCTGGGAGTGTGCAAATGATAACATAACATATGAACGTACTTGACCATAGCCATAGCCGTCTTTATTAGAAGGCTGCGGCCTTAGATCTAGCAACATTGTCAGGTAGGTTATTTTAACACTTCTTTTAGCTTTCCAAAGACAATGAGACTACCTGATTCGTTATTGTGCCATATATACCAGCTAATCAAGGGAAACCATTGCCGTTAGCGAGACAAACCCTTCCTGACAGGGTTGCCAGATTTAAGGCCCTCGGCCTTCTACATAAGACAGATATGACGTGACACAAGTCTGAATGCATTTAATCTTCTATAAATAAAAAAAAATATTATTACATTTAAGATTTATTTTGGTACTTCCTTGAATAGTAACACTTTTGGTGTTTTTATAGTAAGGGATACTAGGGACCGCAGATTTTTGCGATTAGATTTCTGAACCAATTTGTTTTAATGTCTTACATGGACCTCTGCAGTTTTGTTTCTTTCTTATTGACAGTGTGTCCACGTGGAAAGTACCAATCAGAATAAGATAACTGCGATACCACACGCAGTAATATGTTAGGACACATAACAGCCAATCACTGACCGCGGATCGGCGCTAAAGATGTACACTGTTAAAAATGTCCGTAATTTCACAGAAATATTTACACAAAAGTACTGTAAATACAGGGAAGTGGCTTCCGTAATTTTTTGTTTACGGAAGTTTGTCCGTATTGCCAGTTTAGGGATGTCGGACCGTAAATTTCCATAAATTTATGCAAATATGCTTATACAATTTTAAAACAATGTTGGTTTATTACCCCTACATGAATGTCGCTTACTGATTAACTTGTGACTGTGGTACAATGGTTAGAGTGCTGGCGTGGTAAACGTAAGGTCGTGGGTTATAATCTTGGCAAGTGCGAGAAATATTTTCAGGTCATTAAATGGTTTATCAAGATCACCAGAAAACATATTGAATAAGAGTATTTAATATTTGTTTAAAATGGAACGCCAGTAATTTAAAGAAATTCAATTTTCTTGGGGAAAATGGATTGTCCGTAATTTTACGAAGGATTTCGTTATCCAGCAAAACTGAGTATCCGTTATTTTACGAAGACTTCTGGATAATATTTTGCTTGTACTTTTTCGTAATTTCACGGAAAATTTTTCTAACAGTGTACACGTGAGGCACGGAAAAACTGGTGCATAGATTTTTTCACCAAAAATACGGGCCCCTAGTGATCACTATTAAATGGACCATTTTGAGTTCAGGTTACACTTGACTTACCTGTCTCGATTAGAAACAGTTAAGCTGGGTTCACAACCACCACTTAGCGTACGCGCGTACGTACGTGTAAAAGTGGAAACTCCGAGTGTGCCTTCTAGAATTCACATCCTCGCGTAGTGTGCGTATGTACGTAACAGAGTTGATCAACTGTCTACTTAGCATGTACGTACACTAAGTGGCGGATGTGAATGTAACATGTTCACACTTAAGACTCGATTAAATATTAATTTATTTTGAGAAATAATTTATCTTGTGGTCATAAATTATTTAATTCACTTCGAAAAATAAAAATAAATTGTGATCATCTGTTACCGACATTTTGTAATGAATTAAGCTCTTTCCGCGCATGTCTAGATTAAATTTTGTTGTGAATCCAATCTCTTATATTTAACGTACGTGCGTGTATTCGTACGTACGTTAAGTGTGGTTGTGAATCCGGCTTTATGCGTGTCTATAATAATCTTGGACTATTGTACGGTAGTCGGAGCGGCATTCACAAGAGGATGAGGGTCAGTATTTACGACTGATGTGTGTGTAGGCACCATACCACAGAATATTTAGTAATACAGAAGTGAAACAGCGTAGGAAGGCGAACTCAGTCACACACGCCACCTGCGGTCAGCAACAGTGCAAGGCGGCCCCCTTGATAGCTGACAGCCAAGCCAACAGGAAACCTGTCGTAACTTGCAGGAGCCAAACAAACACGAGCTTCGGGCAGCCAATAGGCGGCCAAGTTCACCCGTATCAAATGAGCCGTCTAGTCATGTCGCGTCTGTATTACTGTTTATTTCGTCTGTGACCATAAACTCCGGTTCTCAAATTGCGTTTCTGTATTTTATTTTGGTACCAAGAAACTACATTCTATTGAGGATGTATTTTATTATTATAGATAAAACCTCGGAATATCAATACTTATTCTTTATTTCCGACATTAATACAGCATTTACACAAAAATAATCATTGAAAGTTTTAATTACCATGTTGTACAACACATTCAATAAAAACTAATTCATTTTAAGAACATTTATAATATACACACAAAATGTACTTTGATTTACCATAGAATTTCATTTCTAATACATCTATATAATTGACATGCACGAAGCATTAAATCTATACTGGACATTTGTGATACCACCATTAAAGTAGGTATTATCATTAGCTGACAACTTTAAATAAATTAGTAAATTATTTAAGAGTTGACAGTTCAACTGTGAAATATAACGACTAATTAATATCCATTGATTACATGAATGGAAATTTGATAAGTGTAGAAGAAACGTTGCAATTCAAAACAGGTGAGAGCATGATGTTTAATTTTAGAAATTAACTAAGTTATTTTTGGCAACTGACTAGGGGATGTTTTTCAGGAACAAATGTTACTTATGCATACTGAGGAGTTTAGAAAAATACAGTACCTAAAAATACCTCATTTTCCAGTAGTTTATGATTGTCCTTATCACATTTACCGACTATAACTTGTGCTAAATCCACATTGAACATTGAACAATATTTAATAACCCTTTGCACAAGAAAAATATTTGACAATAGAGAGTAAACTTCCTATTCGTTTATGTTATAGCATCTTATCGTGTTAGCAATTTTTGTCGTCGCCCATCTACTAAAATTTATTTAGCGCTATTGGTAAACTAAAATATCAAATGTCTTAATGCAGGTGAAATTAAATCTATGTTTCTATCTTCACCACAATTTTACGCTTATCTGAAATGTAGTAACGTTTATGTCATACGTAAGAACTTGCTTACAAACTTAACAATGTTCATTTTATTTTTTCATATAAATTTCAAGAACTTGTATTCTTGCATTCTCTTCTTTTAAATGCATAGAAAAAAATGTAAATAAAGATTAATATTTCTGAGTGAAATATTCATATACTGATTTAATTACGATAATTAATTTATTTAATAGTTTTTCTTTCCAATCCAGATATTACTTTATAATAACTTATACATAGATGGTTTAGCCAAGATGTTTTATGCCACGCGTAAAAGAGTTTATTTAAAGATAGGTTGGAGTAATGCCGTTCACATTATAATTATTTCAGTTAATTTTCTTTTATATTTATTTATTTGAACATTATTTATAAGCCTTCCACAGTTCGTCGCAAATAGATCACTAATGTGAATTAAATATATGGTATACACGGTATTGAACGATATACATTTAAGACCGCTTATATTGTATTGGCGTGCAGGCAGAAATATGGTGATCCACAACGAAATTTCACACACAGAATACGAATAAATATTTTTAACGATGTTGTATTTTTTTTCTAGATTATCGTAATACATATAGAGTACACAAATGGGTGTTTGAGTTATAAAATAAAAGAACACCCTAATTTTGTACTGCAAATATGCTAACGACATTGCACTATTTTAGACACATAATGCAATGGGTATACAAGAACTGTATGCTTGAAATGTTCGTTTAAAATGTAGGCCTTTTGTTTGGTATTTATTCGATTTATTCACAACATACTTCTAATAATTCCGTTGTGTCGTCACTGTTACGGTCTTAAATTTGATGTTAACAAGTAGCATACATTAATTCACGAATAAAATTTATATCGTATGTCAATTAGTGCTTAAAATTATTTATCCCGAATAATTTCAACATAAAACAATATTTATTTATTTTTGCATGACAATGAGTACTTTATAATACAGCGAATAATCTATAAAAATAGTACATTTAATGCGATGTCAAATTTAAAGTTTTTAAAACTCCTTACACTTAAAGCAACATTTCATACAAATATGGAAAGTTCCAAAGTCTTAGCAATTGTATAATGACATTTCCGCATTGAAATTTTCAAACAAACAAAAACAATTTGATTTGCTATAGTGATACCAATAACTTTTTCTTAACTCCGTAAAACCATTTTAAGGCCAATATCACCCAGACATTCTGTGCATTTTCAGTTCGAATCAAACAATTTTTAAAGCGTTTGTGTTGTATTTTTTTTGTCAAACTATGCTATCTTTAAAAACTACTGCAATTTTATAATATTTTGTTTCCAAAAGAGTACGTAACACGATTTTAGAAGTCGCTGGAAAATTTTAGTGTTTTGACGACTAAAACCTGAAATTATAGCCTATGTGTATACAGTCATAAATGGTTTTGAAAGTAAACTTTCAAAAATGATAACACCGCGAATTTTTGACATACTGGAAACCGTTTCGATATGTATATAAACGGCAAGAATTTTGTAATTTCCACAAAAAAAAAAATACAGTGACATAAAAATGTACGATTAAAATGTATGTGTACGGTGTTTTATTTTATAAAAGCTTAATGTGACATTTACGAAAATTAGTAAACGAGACGATAATAAATACAGTAAGCTTCGTTCTGACTTTTAAAGACATAAATTATATTTTTTACTGATTACGTTCGTACTCTTACTAATTTAAATGTTTATTTAAATACATTACGTTCTGAGATACCTAAAATATAATGGTTCTTTACTATTGCTTTGAAGTTATGAATACACAAGTTCTAAAATAAATATGGCAATAATATGCACACTCATGTGTCTTACACACTAAGTGGTTTAAAAATTGATTTTTTATTATATTATTATGCTTAGCTGCCCAGCAACTCATTATCATAAATACTTATAAATTTCAAGATAGTATCATTCTTCTGTGAATGTATTCGGTTTCAAACACTTTAATTTAATTAAAAATACTTAATTTTACTTAGACTGCAAAACAACGTTGGCTATTTAAATATGAAATACGATTTTCAGATAAGTCTTAAAAACCTTGCTCTTACAAACTTCTGCATTTTAATTGATTTATTTTATAACTATTTTAAGTAAACATTACACTAGAGATGATATTATGTTTATAATTTAATAAAAATATTTTATATATTTCTATTGAAACAGTCTTCTTTATTTTATGTTGATCACATATCATCACCACTAAAATTAAACAACCTGGAAGAAGTACGTTAAAAATACAATGCCCTTTCCATTTAGTACAAATTTTTCTTTAACAAACTACGTATTTTTGCATACATTACATTTTAGTAAAACATATGATTTTGTTAGCATTATCTTATAAAATTTTAGGAAACAAACTTATAATAAAAATCGAAGTAACATTTACAACCGTTGTTATTTTTTAAATTATGAAATGTCTAAGACAAACGAGCAAATTAAACTGTGAATAAAGAAATTAATTAATATATACTTTATGTCCAAAATTTGGTCCACAGATAAAAAGATTTACGAAAATACATTCTACATTAAAATATTATTAAAACGCTTATAAACTCTAGTATGAAGATGTTAATAATAAATGTTAAGACAACTATTTTAAGATCTTATATTGTTTAAACTGTCAGTTCTTAGTACTACTTCGAGACAGGATTACGAACGTGGAAAAAATAAAATTATCATCACATTTTATAATGTTGAAACAAGTTCGTGACACAAATTACAGATGGAACATTTACACGGAATGTATGGATATTTTACAGATGAACATGGATGAAACTATGGACAACATCTAACGCACCAATATTAGTATATAAGGGATAAGCAGAGAATCATTACAGAACATATTCACGGAGATATTAAATCGACAAATGTTTCAAACTATTACTAACAGTGTTGGTTTAAAAATCTTTTTGTGTGAAATTATACAGAGCGGTTATTTATTGCGATCTAACTTGCAGTTATCTTCTCTACGATTGTTATTTTATCTACAAAAGTACCATAACTATAATAATTTAAAAAACAAGAAAAAAGCTTGAAATTTAATACATGTTACTAGACGAATTCCTTTGACTTAGATTCTATAGAATAACTCATTAATTTCCACTCATCATGCTACATACAGTAAAATACTACGTCATGTTCCAGAGCTGTTACTCTGCATAGGTAACTTGTAATGATAAAGATTTTACAATTCTTCTAGCATTATAAATGTTCCCTCTTGTTTAAGAGTGAATGATAGACATCATCTTGAATGTTTGTATTTTGTGTCATAACTTTTCTTCGAGGTAATTTTTTTGAACTTTAATCTAACTGCGGAATAGAATACATATTGATAGAATTTAAGACATTATAAATATATTTTTGTCGTTACCGTTGTTACAGATAGAATTTAAGTTAGAAAAGTCTTATTACTTTCTTAACTTCAATTCTATCTATAACAACTATACTGGAAAATAAAGATTTATAGTGTCTAAAATTCTATCAATATGTATTCTATTTCGTAGTTAGGTTAAAGTTACAAACATTTAACCAGAAGATAAGTTGACTGTCACTCATTCTTAGATCAAACACAAATGCCCCATTTTTTTCACGAAACCAATTTATTTATTCATTAAACTCTGTTCTAGCCATGAAAACTGTGTAATCATTGGTCGTCACGTTATTATAAAAGAGTTCAGTGCATTCATTCCTTAAAGAAGATTGTGTCGTCAAAACGTACGTCACAACATTGCGCTAGCAGTTGCATTAACTGAAAATCTAATTTCTAAATATCATTATAATTTTATGTTATAATTGCCATGCTACACGAGACTATAATTATCAATATTTACACAAATTTTGATTCTCTAACATTGATTAATTGAATAGCGTCATTACCTTTCAACACACAAAATAGCAAATGTATAGACAATTGAAAAATTCATGTTTCAGTTTGGGCTCAAGCTGGATTTCAAACGTCTGTATGTTCGTGTCACTTTGGTTTTTGACATATTTTGTAGGGACTGGACAATTTCGCGAATTCAATGACCTGCAGGCCAGAATCCATTGTTCTATGCATACTCAAGCCCCGTCTATTCGTTCATTGTCTGTTGTTCCACTGAGTAGCAGCTAGTGGACTAATATACGGGGCTTGAGTATGCATAGTACAATGGATTCTGGCCTGCAGGTAATTGAATTCACAAAATTGTCCAGTCCCTACGTATTTGACACCCCTGGAGATCGCTGAGCCACAAGTACAGACGTAACTAAAATGCAGACCCAACCATATGACATTTCTGTGTCAGCGACAGCCAATGAGCAACTACTGCCTACTTGAGTACATATATATTCTTGGAGGCTAGCCTACGTGTCAGAGAACCGCGAATTTTCCTGGTCTCTGCAAATATATAGCGAAGTATCTGTAGTTATGTCTACATCATTCTAGTGAATTTTATTCTAAATTGTGAAGTAAGAGTGTTATCCTTTTTATCTCTACGATATTGTTAACAGTATAATGCCGTAATTTATAGCAGTTGTTATCATTATAAAATCATCAATACTACAGAAGAAAACCCTAAACCAAAATATTATACAAAAGAAATTCACTTTTCTATCACAGACATCAGTACATGAGGAATCAACACACACAAAAGCATGACAAGACCATTGCAATAGTACTTGCGAAGTTGTATTCAGAGAAAGTGGCCCGCTGAGGCAAAGATACACCAACATAAGGGGCTAGAGGCTCTTATTAGACGACACAGTATTTCACAAATATATTCTATATATAACACAGAATGTCTGTTGGGAATTGCAGGTTCGATCCCCAGCTGTTTAGGAGGAAGACCTTAAAGGTTTGTGAAGTTCCCTGCTTCACACCACGTGATTCTGAGTGTGGTTGTTGTAGAGAGCGGTGACCTAATTTCTAGAGCTGGTTATTTTTGGTGAAAAGAATTATGCAACATTTTGTATGAAGGTATCACGCTCACATATGCACTTCTGCTACTTGGTTATAGGCAAAGTGTATTTGTGAAGAGAAGTAGTTCATTCGACTGAGCCAATGAGAGACACCACACGTCTGTTATTTGCAGTTAGATCACCAAGATGTTGTGACTTAAAACCACGGTCGTAGAAGAACAGGTCTGGACACTCGCCTATCTAACGATGTATTTTGCTTGACCCCCTTGTTGTTTGGCTGTAGTTCATCAAGTTACCGAGAATGTCGTACTTTTTGGTGCTGTTTTCCGGGCGGTCGGACTCAAACTTTGTCCACTTTTTTCCATTGTTAAATTTATAAAGTAAATAAAGATTGCTGGAGCCTTTTCTTAAATTTGTGAACGAAGAAAGTATTTCATAAATTGATAAAAAAAATACGTTTTGATAAATTGTTTATCTTAGCGGAAAGGATGTGGGCGGAGTTTTGTCCGACCGCCCTAACATCAGAGCTAATAAAACACAATATTCTCGGTAACTTGGTGAACTACAGCCAAACAACAAGGGGTCAAATATCCAGGCGAGTGTCCAGACCAGTTCTTGTTCTTCTACGGCCGTGGTTAAAACATACGATCACTGACCATGAAACACAGCTGCAGATGTGCTCATAAGGCAGTGAAACTAAATGGTAGAAAAAACATTTTTGCCAAAATCTCATGGCTATATTGTTTAAGAGTTAATTTTCTTAGTAATTATCTTACATATTATTCAGAGTTTAAATTTTGTAACATGTAACATATTTAAATTAAATTTTTTTTGTACCACATACTTATAGTAAATCTTCTCTCATTTTTACTGAGAACGTTATCTAAAGGTAACGTTGTGTACTTGGCAGATAACATTTTACATCGAAACAACAATTGAAATAAAGTAATGTGTAGGTTATTCAAGACTGTGTACATTGCAAGTATAATTAGTAGGGACAGGAAAATTTCGCGAATTCAATGACCCGCATGCCAGAACCCATTGTTCTATGCATACTCAAGCCCCGTTCAGTCGTTCTTTTTCTGCTGTTCCGTTGAGTAATAGTTAGTGGACAAATGGTCGGGGTTTGAGTTCTCATAGGATATTTGATTCTAACTTATAAGTCATTGAATCCACGAATTTTTCCTGTACCTATTATGTACTGTACATACAAAACATTGATTTTAATTTGGCTCGCGACAGAACAGCGATATAAAAATGTAAATTTTTGCCAGAAGAGTTTTTAAATTACTGTAATGTACAAACATTATTATTACAACAAGAATGCCATATACATTAAATTTGGTAAGATGTTTAAGCACTAAAATGATATCCCCGTAGCGCAAAATATTTAGCAATAAAATATGTGTTTATTTAGCTTAGCTAGTCAGACCCAGTGCTCTGAGGATTTTATTACTTTCCTGACAAAATAGTTGCCTGCAGCTAGCCAATTAATGTACTTCTCCGAAAAATATTCACGTGCCCTTACGCCCTATCATAGGGACCAAAATATTTCAGCAGTTCATATTAGCTCAATTCAGAATCCAAAAATATGTACATTTCTACTATGATTACAATATGGACCTCAGTTTATTATACAATTTCCGCCAATATCAAAATTGCAAGTAAACGCATACCGAATCCTATCCTACCTGGTATTAAGGGGGTGATTCAACTCAGTTTTCAACGTATTTTATAATGTTTATATTTGTAACAGATATTTTTTTCTTATTGTAGATATAAATTATGACTAAATCTTACCCTTAGGAAATTTTTGTTTCCTTATAGAGTTTGCGTAATGAGTCGCAAATTTCAAAATTTGCACTTTACGGTTTTATGCACGCCACTAAAACCAAGTGACATATCAAACCGAAAAAAATTCACAGTGTATGACATTGTTGTAGGCTATGATTTGACATATATAAAACAAAAAATATTAAGTTTTTTATATTTTTAAAAAAATTTTTTAATTTAAAAATTTTTATTTTAACATTCAGCATTTTTTATTAAATACAAAAATATTTTGCGAATCAAATTGTAGCTGACAACCCAGCGAGAAAACAGTTTAACCTTACACCAGGTTATATTATGTTTCTTCCGTATTTTACCTTAGGTTTAATAGTCCTCCCTAAATTGTTCAGTACTTTGAAAACAACTATGAGCCGATTACGAAATACAATTGGAATTGTAAAAATTTAAACGAGATTGTAATTGGGTTTATTCTGGAAATTATAGGCAACATCTTCCGTTCCTCATTTTAGAGTAAACTGCTACGTTCCACTTTGTACTGTTTGGTGTTGGGGATAGGAAGCTTAAAATAAAAACCCAATACTTATTAGCTGTTTTGAGAACTAGGATAGAAGCATGTATAGCTGGGGACGGTAACATTTCACAAAGTCCATGACCTGCGTGTTAGATTGCACCGTCCTATATATACTCAGGCCTCGGCGGTTGTCAATTAACTAACACTAGAGCCAGTGATGTTTGGTGAAAAGAATTCTGCAACAATTTGTTTCAGTGCCTTATGTGCACATGTGCTTAATTGTTATTGGCAGAATGTATTATTGCACACAGGCGTGGCTCATTTGACTGTGCCAACAGGAACAAGGTTACTGCGACACCACACGTCTGTGATTTGCGGGTAGAATCCTAGACGCTGAGAGTTAATAACAGCCAATCACTGACCATGAAGCAGACCTGAATATGTGCTCATAAGGCATTGAAATTGTGGGCTCTACTAATAATCATTGAAATAAAATACAATGAATAAATAGACGGGGCTTGAGTATGCATAGGTCAGTTAAATCTAGCATGCAGGTCATTGAACTCGCGAAATTTTCCTGTCCCTAGGCATGACTAGTGCCATGAACTTTTTCGCGATAAGAATCTTGCCCCATGTTTCAGTGCCTTACGTGCACATCTGCAGATCTTCATCATGGTTATTGGTAGAATGTTTTTTGTGAAGTGACGTCTCCCATTAGACTGCGCCAATCAGAAAAAATTTACTGCAACACCACACGTCTGTGATTTGAGGGTAGAACCTCAAGACTCTCGAGAGATAAAACATCCAATCACTGACTATGAATCAAGACTGAATATGTGCACGTTAGCCATTAAAACTAACTGGGACAAAATAAATTCGTGGTCCTAGTTATAGTAGATGGCTTATGCAATATTCCCACTCTTCCGAAATAATTTAGATCAAATATTGCTCGTGTTACTAGATATTCAGGATTTATGATATTCCTCCTACAATCCATTGACGCCATGGAAACTAGGTAGTCCTACGGGCGACCAGGTTAGCCCCACGGCAAGGTTATCTGCCGTGTCTGGTCTAGGTTGGATTCGTCGTGGTGGTGGTTGCCTATATGCTGGGCTGGGCAGGCCTGGAGATGACCCTTCCTCTGAGAAAGGCCGACGAGCTGGCTGCGAAAGTGTCCGGAAGCAGGCCTGGTAAGTCTGTTAGGGGTAAGATGGGCCCCGACTCAAACCAAGAGGCTACTGAGCTGAGGATATCAGTCGGGGGACAGGCAAGTGGGCGAGAACCAGGGATGGGTGGCCCTTGGCTCTCTCGCTAGTTTCTGTTCTCCTCTGGAAGGCGTCTGGTGGCGCAGTTCAGTGTTCCGTGGGGGCCGGGCGCCGGGATGACCTAGGCTAAGAGGCACCGTTAACAAAGAAAGCCACAGGAAACTGTTAGTAACATCGTATGTATAATCCATTGACGAGCAGAAAAGAGGACATGACAACAATCATACGCCAGTTTGTACATAGCACTGTATCGTAAACTGTAAGTGTATTGGAGGACTCGCCTCTACATTTCATTATGTTTTATTTGTCCTCGTATATTTATTCGGATTATCTGGATGTTAGAATAAGCGAGATTCGGATTAGAAAGACTATAATGTACACTTTGTTTCACATAACTTGAGTTAATTTTGGCAGTTCTAGAGACACTTAATGTTTGTGTGTTTTAGATCATGAATGCAAGTCAATAACAGTTGAAATGTCTCTTTCTAAAATAAACCTGAGATGTTCAGTCAACATATGTACACAATTTCGATATAACATCATGACTAACATCACCTAGTATAATCATAAAGTGCCTCCGAACTGCAACAATTTGCTTATTTGTTATCATCCAGAGTATAACGACGTACACTTTACCACTACAGATTAACTACGTTTGCAAAACTCCCTGCAAAGATGATTTTTTTTTTAAATTTTACGTAAAAGCATTTTATAGCAGCGGAAATTGATACATGTAATTAGATGGAATGATAGAAAATTAAATCATGACCATAAAAATAAAATTTCCTTTTGAAGGACTCTAAATCAGAAAAAAGTTGATGTTATTTCATTACAATGGTTTATTTCTCTGATACCTGATAAAGAGCAGTTACTACAAATTATATTGGTTAGCTAACTCTTGTACACTAATCGACGAAGATTCGCCATATACCTGTGGTTTAGCACTTTCTCAGTATGTTAACACTGCTTCTTTGAAAACTACTGACAAAACAAAGAATATCAGTAGGATCCCTGGTTTTCGCAAAAATAATTATGTACCAAGTACACGTACATCTGCAGGTATGATGCACTTTTATTGGCAAATGCGTCTTCTGGAAAGACGTTTCGCGCATTACTGTCCCAACAAGAATAAGGTTACTGCGATACTACACAAATACAGACATCCATTAACAATGAAGCACAGCTACAGATGTGCACACATGGCAGTAAAACAAGCAGGTTGCGAAATATTGTCACCAAAAATAGATGCCCTTAGTTATTAGTAAATATCGGCTGGTTAATGTTTAGAGTGCATGACAACTGGGAAGATCGGACAGTCACGTGTGAAGCAGGGAATATAGTGGTCTCCTTTAAGACAGGATACAGGAGTTACGCTTGCTGCCACTATGCCGCTCGCGTATCTGCTCGAGGTGCTGCAGCTGGGCGGGAGATGGCACCACGGAATGTGAGGCCGATGCGTCAGACGCACCCTCGGAGATAGAGTGGCGTGCCATGGACTGACGTCGCTTCTTGCGTAGCGCAGGACTCAGGTTGTATTTGACTTTTGCCTGTGTTAGCAGCTCCTTGAAAACCTGTGTCACGTTCACGTTGTCTTTGGCCGACGCCTCCACGAAGCCGTTCTCCCAGTCCACCGTCACCACCGACTCCGTCGTCTCCACGTCCACCTGTAACAGTCGTGACAACTACTTGAAAACCTGCGTCACGTTCACATTGTCTTTGGCAGATGCCTCCATGAAGCCGTTCTCCCAGTCCACCGTCACCACCGACTCCGTCGTCTCCACGTGCACCTGTAACAGTCGTGACAACTACTTGAAAACCTGCGTCACATTCACGTTGTCTTTGGCAGACGCCTCCACGAAGCCGTTCTCCCAGTCCACCGTCACCACGGACTCTATCGTCTCCACGTCCACCTGTAACAGTCACGACAACTACTGAATATCTGTGTCACCTTCACGTTGTCTTTGGCTGATGCCTCCACGAAGCCGTTCTCCCAGTCCACCGTCACCACGGACTCAGTCGTCTCCACGTCCACCTGTAACAGTCACGACAACTACTTGAATATCTGTGCCACCTTCACGTTGTCTTTGGCCGACGCCTCCACGAAGCCGTTCTCCCAGTCCACCGTCACCACGGACTCTATCGTCTCCACGTCCACCTGTAACAGTCACGACAACTACTGAATATCTGTGTCACCTTCACGTTGTCTTTGGCTGATGCCTCCACGAAGCCGTTCTCCCAGTCCACCATCACCACCGACTCTATCGTCTCCACGTGCACCTTTTCGTCAACTGATCCTTGAATTGTTGAATTATATTTATTTTACATTCGGCAGCAATCTAGATAAAGGATATTGTCAGCTGACTTCACATTCATCCTACGTTTACTGGCATAATGACTGTGACTATATATATATATATATATCAGACATGTTGTTAAAGTAGGGAAGCAATGTTAAAACATGTTATATTATAAATGTTAAAGTTCTAAGAAATCTTTTCCAAACAAAATTAAGTGTTGGTGGGATTTCATAGTGGTATGCTGCAGCTCTGCATCTCTGTTGAACCTTGTCAATGTTAATTTTTTGTTATTGAATTCGTTTTAGTCGAACTCCCTTCGCCCCGAATCGCATATCTGTTTAGGCATTAATTTATATTAATATGGATCACACATAATGGTTTCTCTGCTAAAAAAATTATATACTACAAATATTGTGTGTTTTACAACATGCTTATTTCGAGAACATTTTATTTTGTTTAAAATAGAATGCTGTTTTTAATTTTTTTTTAAATGAAAGTATAGTATTAATGTTTTTATTTGTATTCTCTTTTACGATCACAGATATAACAGCGCAAGATAAATTATTTTCCTTTACTTTAAATAAATGTTTATTTACCAAAGACTAAACGATTCCAAAGGAATATATATCTTGTCTACAAATAAATAATTATTTATAAGTCCAAGGATATTAAATAAATGTTTTATTAGCTGTTAAAGTAAACTTTAGTAGCGAGTGTACCTCGCGGGACTCGGCGGCCAGGTCGAGCTTGTTGCCGACGACGACTATGGGCACGGCTGCACTCTTCTTGGTCGTGTGTATCTGGTCACGTAGGGCTCGCACCTCCTCGAAGCTGGCGGCGTCCGTCACGTCGTAGACGAGCACGAAGGCGTCTGCGGAGGATATGGAGAGCGCGCGCATGGCGGGGAACTCGTAGGCGCCCGACGTGTCGAGGATGTCGAGGCGCAGGCCGACACCGCCGACACTGAAGTCGCCGTGGTGCATCTCCTCGACTGTGCGCCGGTACTTGGGCGAGAAGCTGCCGTAGAGGAACTGTGTGATGAGGGAGGACTTGCCAACCTTGGCGGCTCCAAGCACGACGACCCTGTGTCTGGCCGCGGCACTTGGCGCCGTCGAGGCGATCACCCCTGCTTGAGCCGACTGCTCGTGCCTCTCTGACCTGCCACACACACACTTACATATAGTAGGGAGCTGAGGAGAAGGCAAGGCTCAGGAATGTGGCTGGGAGTGGGGACAAGCGGAGAGCTATGTGGTCCCAACCACCACCCTGCCGTTCTGCCTTGCCTTCTCCTCAGCTCCCTACCATACCTATCACATACATGCAGCCTCTGGTGTTTGTTGGGAAGATTGTACCAGTCCACTATAAGTGATGACTTGGGCCATGGACTTTTCGCGAAAATAATGCTTTGCCCCAGTTGTTTTCAGTGACTTACGTGCACATCTACAATTCTGCTTCATGGTCAGTGATTGGCTGTTTTAACTCCCACGTATCTTGGGGTTCTACCCGCAATTTAAAAGTGTGTTGTGTTGCAGTAACCTTACCGTGGTTGGCTCAGTCGAATGATAGAGTCCCGGATATTTCGCAGGTACAACGACCAGCAGGCTGGACTGCACAGTCCTGTATACACTCTATCCTCGGATACTTGTACGTTGGCTTCTGCTCCATGAGTGGTCTTATGCATTTCCGCCATTGGTTCAGAGTCCTCAAGGTCACGTTTAATAAACAATGACACGATCGGATAAATTTCAGATATACACATGACTTAGAAATCCAACCTCTCCTCAGTTGAATCCGTGGTCGAAAGATATGAAATCTAAAAGCAACATACTTTTGTATTTATGTAGTAATGTTAAAAATAATAAAAAATTTTTAAAATTCCGACAATATTCTTTAAACACGCAAATATTTCATTACAAATTTAAAACTTGTGGCACTATGTTTTTTTTTTTTTTTTTTT
>PNEQ01120368.1:0-42642 GCA_003012365.1 Medauroidea extradentata | reverse complement strand
TTGCGACATGCTCCTTCCACAACACTCAGGTTCTGACAGGCAATACGCCGCCACCGGTCATGACTCACGGATCCTAATAGCAGTAACAAGACGTCTCAAGTGTCAGCTGTCAAACGATACCAACTTCATTCCGTTTATCTTAAGTTTCATTTTTCGACTTTTGGCCAGCTTTTACGGCAAAATACTCCTCTGTGCGTCGTCTCTCTCCCGCCCGGATGGCGACGGTCGGTTCATTGTTCCTTTTACTTTACTGTTGCTAACGCGCTCTATTCTCTCTCCACGCGGCTGGTTATTTACATGTTTCCTCAACTTTGGTAACCGGCCGTGGCCAGTGATTCTCCTCTACATCGCCTACCTGCGCGGTAGAGGCTCAGAAATGACGGAGACATAAGGGCGACCTTGAAACGCGTATCAAATGCCGCATTGTCGCAACTAGCCAAGCTCTAAAATAGCGTGCAAGGTTCCCGCCGAACCGATTTTTTTTATGGGACACTAAGCGGTTACCATATACTTTTATTGGTGGAAAGTCTGTAGCAAAGTTCAGTGCACATAGCAATCTAAGTGTCACGTACATCTGATTAGCACATTTGAAGTACGGCAGTCTGAAAAGGCAGTTTTAAGCCGTGTTAGGGGGGAGGGAGGAGGGGCGCTTAGAAACAGTGTTTTTAATGAGCACGGTGTCTTAACAATGAGGTTCCGACCTTGTCTGAAGTGTGTTTTCTTTTCGTGCGTTGGCTCTATGGGCACACGTGGAATAGTTTCGTATAAAATCTTGTTTACTAACACGCTGCAGCACATTTGAAGCGGGAGGTAGGCGGCCGTCTTAGGAGGGCGTGGTACATATTTCATCGTTAAAAGCCTTAATCTATAACTGTAGGTTTCTTGAAGCCAATTTGCGAAAATTAAACAATAGCAATCCTAGACAATAGTTTTAGCCAACGTTTTGAACAAAATGGTTTCCAGTGTTACGGACTTGTGAAGTTGGCAAATACCATTATCTAGGATTGTCATTGAGTATATTATCCATATTGGCTTAGAAAAAACGTAGAAATCGATTGATGTTTTCAGCGTTTGTTTATCTATCACGCACTCTTAGTGTTTCATTAAAAATGCTTTACTATATCACATGTGGCGCAGTGGCTTGGGCACTGGTCTTCCACCAAGGCGATCCGGGATCGACCCGCGTAGGAATTGTGTCGGATAATGCCTCTTGTTGGTGGATTTTCTCGGGGATCTTCATTCCCCTTCTTATTTCTTCATCCCAACTCTGCTCACTCTTTGTTAAGCACTGAGCAAGACGGTACAATGACAAAAATTTGGACTTGCATATATTGCAAGTCCCGGGTCTGATAACTGGTCCAGCCATTCGGATTTCCATGGTCTTTCGGCATATTTATATTGCCTGGTTCACATGTAGACCGATAACTCCGAACGGACCAGGCGGACAGAACAGATGCTGTAGATAATCTCGTCGTCGTAGCTATGTAAAAAAATTATTATGTTTAAATTAAAAAAAACCGGTGCACACGTCTACAAATAATTGAATATTCACCTCTACTCTCCATGCGCTGCGTTGCTCACCTCAACTAGTTCACAGAGATACTCCAGGACAATTTTTGCATTGTCAGTTATTTCGGCGTGAGTTAAACTTTTCGGCGTGGCTCGCTCAGAAAACGAGGACGTGCTCTAATTGGCTGTAATACCTTACCTCATGGTCTGTTCAGTCTGTTCGGTGTATATGTAAACCTGGTGTAATTCTGGCATAGTTTCTTCCTCAGTACTATGGCTAATTTTCTTTCCTGGTTTCATGCCTGAGCCACTAGTTCCGTCCCTAGTCTACGAAACGTCCCAGAGTCCTGGCGAGAGTAAGGGTAGGGATTTACATTTACATATGAACAGTCCTGTCGAACAAAATAATATATGCCACCGTTGACTTGTTTGTTTATTTCGGTGATGACCACATTGCTATACGAGCTTTTAGGGCGTTTTTAATACCCTGAGAACAATAAACTATTAAGCATTAAAAAAAAAACCACTTAAAAACTTTACCTCAAAAAGTTTCCCTATATTTGTGAAGTTATTTCGGTCAGCACTTAACATCTAGGTCTTTAGTGCTGGTGATGGGTGACATGATGGAGTAGCTTAGGAATGTGAGGGTGGGGGATACGGGAGATCCCCGAGAAAACCCGCCGGCTGGCAACACCGCCCGGCACAATTCCCACTGAGAAAATCCGGGGACCGACCCGCCGGGAATCGAATACGGATCGTCTTGGTGGGAGGCGAGTGCTCTAACCACTACGACACCTGCTTCTGTAGCCATAGTCTCTTGTTCTCAATGCAGAAAAACTGTTTTTGCCAGAAAGCAATATAATTTTAAATGACTGAACATAATCTTATATATTTTAAAATGAAAATCCCTAACCTTGCTCAAGCCAAGCTCTCAGGTACGCCCATATCTACAGGGTGGACACAAAGTCCCTTTACACCCCCCCCCCCCCAAGGTAGCAAAGAGGTTTTTCCGCTCACCGCAAAAGTGTTTGTTTTGGAGGTGGCTGACGTCCGAATCGCAACTGGCGGTTAGTACGCATTTGTAACGATTGTTCAGCTCTTGGCCTTCCATGTACCCATATACATTCAATTATGCGCTCTTTAACACTGTAATCTATGGTATCCGCCATTGTTTACGTCTGCTACAGACATCAGATTACACTAAGATTAACACAGTCCACAGTAGTGCACATATGTTACTTCTTATGCTACGTCGCCGTGTGTGTGTCTATATATATATATATATATATATATATATATATATATATATATATATATATATATATATATATATATATATATATATATATATATATATATATATATATACATATATATATATATCCGTTTTTCAGGGAGGGGGTAGCAGGACTTTGTGTCCATTCTGTACATACTGTAAGCAACACTGTGGAACGTATCTTATCAGTAATTTCTTGTGGATGAACTTGGAAAACGTTGACAGAGAGGTCTGCGGAGACAGTGAAGCGGTTAAGGTTCAGCTTTCCACACTCGACGGTTACAGCATCGCTTCTATTCGCGGCTCGCCAAACTGGCGTGCACTGTTTTCATACTACTCTTTTCTCCTACGGGACTTAAAGCGGCGATCCTACAAATTTATTTGTGGAAAGTTTGAAGTAAAGTCCAATGCATGCTTCCAACGTTGTGTTTTACGGATTCGGGCGGTATATTTCCAATTATAACAGTAAAACAAAACGGATTTTGAGATTTTGATGGGCCAAAAAACATGTATCTAATAAGCATGTTGCATTTCTAATTAAAATGATAGACGCGTAGTTTTAACTGTGTTTTCTTTTCGTAGATAAATATGTTGTGATAAATTAAGTTGTTTCCCGTAGAAAAGAATATTAAGAATCTTACTACGCCGCATGCTCATTGGCAGCAACCCACATATGCCAATCATATCAACAGTTAAAAGAGCTACAGCAAGCCTAAGCTCTTCTTAGCTCTCCATGTTGTGGTCGCTTGTAGACTATACTTTATTTCAAGTTTTTTATGCACGCTTGGTCGAGCAAAGATAATGGCGATCAAGGTGACTTCGACGCTTATTCAACTACAGTACTTGCTGCGAGGTTTATCTGATTTTTTTTAGAATTCTTAAAACACTAAGTAACCACACGAAGATAAAAGTCGCTGCACTCCATTACGTCACAAGCCTCGTGCATGTTTGCTGATTTTTTTCTTTGTTCTCGCAAAGTTGTTCATTGACCTTCGTAGCACTAGCGGTCCAACGTTCACTGGTCAGATCACGCAAGAGCGGCTTATCTAATTGAAATATTATTAAGTACGAGAATCTGCAAACATGTGCTATAAATATTTCGGCATGTCTGATAAAACTAGGCAACGCCAAAAAAAAAAGAGTACAGTAATTACTCTACGCCAATAAAGCGATGGCGCAGTGGCTAGAGCGCTCGCCTCACATAAAGGTGACCCGTCATCGATTCCCGGCGTGTAGGATACATGGTAGACGTTGTAGGCCGGCGAGTTTTCTCGGAGTTTTACTGTTTCCCCAGTCCCTCGCATTCGTTCATTCTCAGTGGTATATTTTCATTTTATGTTGTCCTTCAGGATTCGGGAGACGTCTACTAGGGCTTCTACAGAAGTCTGCTCTTGAGGTGTGATCAAAATAAGTTACCAGATCTGCATAGACACCCAAGATGTAATTTTTTTGTTCGGCGTCATCAAATATTAGGAACGGTGACGGCAAACACAGCCTCCCAGATGAAATCCACTCTCTTTGCAGACAATTACGTTATTCGGTTGTTTTACTTCCGTTTACAGAATGTTCAGTTTCTGTTGTATCTGTACGCAGAAAGTTATTTTCTTGCATTTATGTCCTTATTACATGTTATGAGGTCCAAGCGAAAATATTTTCATTTCTACTATTTTAACTGCGTTGCGTGTGTTTGTTATAAGCATTTACAAAAACATCATAATTTTCCTTAAAATATTTACTTTCATTAAAAAAAAAGTAGTATAAATTATTCCTTAAAATATTTACCTTCGAGGAGAAAGCTCTATCTTGTGTTATGAAGCGGAACTTCCAGAATATAACGTTTGCCTTAAATACAACAGGA
Source organism: Medauroidea extradentata (assembly GCA_003012365.1). Classification (NCBI taxonomy): domain Eukaryota; kingdom Metazoa; phylum Arthropoda; class Insecta; order Phasmatodea; family Phasmatidae; genus Medauroidea; species Medauroidea extradentata. The sequence goes on along the minus strand of PNEQ01120368.1, from coordinate 37,999 downwards.
CGAGTGTTAACAACTTACAGTTCATTGCATAGGAGATGAGACTGGACACTTCCTGAACCTCACTCTGTGTGGTGTCATCACACTGGGCTGTATTTCCTCATACCCTGGCTCCTATACACTTATTTCATCCTGGGCCTCTTTTTATAATACGAAATATTTAGTACATTTGCGCGTGTATGAAAATCTTAGTTTTGTGTGCTACATTGCGGTGTTGAACTTGAATCAATGTTAGTCAGGTTTGGAATGTTAAAAAAATAATTTTTGGTTTCGAATTTAAGAATATTAAGCAAATGGCACATTTTCGGAACACCTGCAACTTGAGGAACGTGGAAATCGAAGTTTACATTTGCACATACGCTATTTTGATATGTCAATATCGTGGATATGAGAAAGTTCCCCCCCCCCCCCCAATTCTTAGTTTCAGTTTCTTATGAAAATTAATTGTTATTAATTTATTTGGCGAACTTCGTAGCAGCGTTAAACTTCTGTAAAATTGTGGAAACGCTTTCGTATACCTAAATTGGTAAAAAATTATTGGAAGTTTATTTAAAAATTAGGCGACCATTTTGAAATTTTACAAAGTCGTGTAGCAAATGAAAATAATAATTTTTGGGTAGCTGGTATTAAAGCTTTCCAAACGTGTCCACTTCGCTAATCTCCTGAAATTTTAACAAAATTACACAAGGATATTGGCTATATTTAGTAAGGAGAAGATGTCGCTATAAGATATGCAGATACTGTCTCCAACTTCAGGGTAAGATATGTTGTACTTCTAAACACGATCATACGAGACTGGAATACAATTTAATGTGAATAATCCAGTCGTCATAGAAAAAGGCTAGACTTTTCTCGAAACATCAATCGGACTAAACTGAACGAAGACGAAGCGGCCGCCATATTGAATCGTTGGTTATACAAGATGTTAAGAGTCACCCTGAGCTAGCTAAATAAGAGTGTTTAGTTTTAATAAATAAATTGTGCAAAATTAATTAAATTCCCTACACTGATAATAATGTCTCTGTGCTTTTGAAATATTTATTCTGCGTTCATTGATTGCCTTAAATAAGACTCTTAGTACACAGAACAGGTCTAGGTTCATTCCATGTTTAAATTTTTTATTTTTGTTGAGTTTTATGTTTCGTCGGGAGCGAGGTCACCAGAGTCGGTTACACGCGATTTCACACAAGAGTAGGAATAGAAGACCATGTTACTCGCTCTGCACTTGCGCTGCGCTGTGTCGGTGCAAATAGCAGTGTGGTGATATTCAACCGCGCTCTGGTGCTTAGATGGAATGAGGTAAGAGGCTAGCCAACGTGGTCCGTGGTCACACCCGCACATCATACTCGACCTGCTTGTTTGAGGCTAAAAAGTGACGGAGCTATAAGGGCAACCTTGAAGCGTGCATCAAATGCCTCATCACCAGCGAGCCAAGCGCTCAACTAGCATGCAGATTCCCACCGATTAATTTTTACAATACGACTTTAAGCGGTAATTTTATTGGTGGAAAGTCGGAATAAAACTTAAGTGTATTTCATCTGAGTTTCGCATACATCCAGTTAGAAGTCTGAAAAGATCGCTGTTAGCTGTGTTGTAGGGCGTCGAAATTGTGTTCTTAATGAGCATGGTGTCTTAACAATGGCATTACGTCATTGTTCGTAGAGTGTTTTCGTACATTTGGTACAATGGGCACATGTTTGATAGTTTTGTAAAAAAACGTACGCGGTAAACGTACACATTGCAACTCGCTTGAAACGTATGGTTTCAAGTGCGATAAATTCATAGTTTTATATTTTTATGAAATATTGTTAGTTTTGTAGATGATTCTTGCGAGTACATTTTACTCTTACGAAAAAATTTTAGCTCTCTCAGTTTTCTCATAACAGGGTGTCGAAGTCAAAATTTGCATGTTACACTGCCATGCAAATAGTCAAAACCAACTGATCCACTTAAAAAAATTATTCGTTGTAAACTTTCATCCCATGAGCTATGCAATAAAACATTTAAAAAAAACCACAACGTTATATTTTGATTTTTAAAAATCGCAAAAGTACAGAAAAAAAGTTGTCAATTCACAAAATTTTTAGAACACAAAAACTATTCGCAGGATTTTTTTTCAAATGTTCATTACGTAGCCCATAGTATGTTATTTCACTGTGAATTATTCACGTACGTAAGTCAATTGGTTTCAACTATTTGTATGGCAGCAGAGCATACAAATTTCGACTTTGACGCCCCGTTATGGGAAAACTACACCAGCTAAAATTGTTTCGTAAGAGTAAACCGCACTCACAAGTATCGTCCACAAAACTATCATTAATTTATACAAATATAAAATTTAATGGGGAGTGTTAAGACAATTTTATTGTATTTTCAGTTTTTGAGCCATATTATTCATTCAAATTGTATTGTCAACATTTTCTCTTGCATAAAGCATTGTATATATTTTTTGTAAATTGCTTTACGTAAATAATAATGGATTCTTTCATTAATTTGTCATGCGTAATAATTGCAAGAGAAACCTTGAAAGTTAACCTATAACACCCTTGCAATTATTCTGCATGACAAATTCATGAAATATTCCATTATTTTATGTTAAGAAGTTTTCCAAGAATATAGCCTATGCTTTGTCGGAGATAAATTTTTGGTAATATGATTTGAATAAACGTTATAGCTCAAGAACTGAAAATTAAATGAAATTGTCTTACACTCCGCCTTCACCGGGGTGGAGATCTTCGACCGTTACAAGAATATTCGAAAACTTCTCAGTGTGCATACCTACCACGTCCTCGACTTATCTCAAAAGTATATTTTTACGCTAAAAAAAATCGAAAATAGGTTTTTGTTGTTATCCTTTTTAGGTATACAAAGTCTTCGCGCAGAATGTTTAAAAATGCATATGCGTGTTTTAATAATACGTCGCATAATGATAGGTCCAGCACTGAATGTGTCATAGAGACGAGACGCGTGCTATGTGCTATGTTGTCCTTCCCCCTCCCTCATGCCTAGGCCTGGGACGCACAAAATACGTTCACCCAGGCGTGCTCTGCGCAACGTTCATGTCTCATGCTTTTCGCGAAACAGTGAGCACGTTTGAAGAGATCTTTGCCTAGAATAATAGTTACTGTATGTAGCCTCAGGCGTTAACTTTCGAGTAGGCCTACATCACAACCTATTATACACTTTGGTTAGTAATTGAAGACTTAACATTCAAATGGGGCTAAGTACCGTTTTTGACAAAAATTAGTTAGGTGCCTAGAAAGGTGCCAAAACATTAGGTCGAAGACATACCTAAAGTGCTATCTCCTAGTGATATTCATGCGCGTCGTACAACAGCACAATTAGATGGTTGGAGTAAAATCAACGCATTCAATTTTATTGAAAAAGTATATATTGATGTTCATAAGTGTTTTGTATTAATTACTGTGTGATTGCTCCTATTTATTACCTTCCTATTGTTAAAAATATGTGAACCCGTTTGGTTAATTCCTTGTTCATTTGATTGTCGTAATATACTGTTTTCGTCATTATCTCGAAACTTACCTTATGGCACTTAGCCCCTTATGAATGTTAAGTCCTCTATTAGGATGCCGTGTTAATATTAAAAAGTAACAAAAATACAAATTGGCTGCAAGGGGAAAAAGTATCCAGGGCTTCAAAAGTGTTTACTTATCCGGTGCGCAGAAGAAGAGTTCAGGCGGCCGGATAGTTTCACTTGTTCCCTTCTTCCCACCTCGGCCACGAGTGCAATACTTTTACTGTATTGTGATTATACACACCATTAAAAGCTACCACACGATTAAATTCCAGAAAATAGTAGCCAAGGTGTCTAGCCAAGAGTCTTGTTTTTGTTTTTTTCTTCTATGTTTTCTTTGAAAATGTAAAGGGCTAGACTGGCGCAGGGGCAAGAGCACTTGTCCCCGTCCATCACATCATTTTTATACGCTACCTGGGTTCGATTTCTGGTGAAGTCGACCAGGATTTTCGGCATGTGGGAGGAATGTTTCCTCTATGGATCTTCCGCTTACTCTGTCCTTCAATCTGACGCTGTACAATACTTCACGTCATCCCTCACCAGTGGTTAGGCCTAGATGTTGAGCGTTTACCAAATTCTCTTCACTAATAGAAATGTATCCAAAATAAATACGATTGTTTTTAGTTTAAGAATTTGTTGAATGTTATAAATCACGATTAATAATACGTTATAACGCGTATAATTAAGGATTTACATTTTGCACATTCGTGTAAAAATAATTATTTTAAGTAAGCTGATTAGCTATTGAGAAAGTAAAACAGAACGCGCTAAAGACTGGGGCGCTGACCAAAATCTCTCTCACTCACTCACCGAGCGAAGAAATTCTTGTGATGTCCCAACTAGCTTCGTACAACCACAGTTCCAAGACAATTGAGTGAACAGAAATCCTGGGCGGGCAATCAGAGCAATAAGGTGTGGCAGCCAGGAGTTAAGTGGGGCGGAGAGGAACTGACTGCGACGACCGTGAAGATAGAAGTCTTGCAAAGGTGACAGCGTCTGGGAGAAGATGGCGATCTTGACGGCCAGGCCTGGGTATGGTAATCATCCCGGCTAGTCGCCGTCTTACCACCCCACACATTCTACACTGGCTGGTATCAGCCTCGTCGTGGGACGTCCTTGTTGCTATGGAAGAAGCTGCTCTACGCCCTGCAATACACTTGCTTACATTCCTCTCGTCATACGTGTACATAAGCTCTCTGTCCAGGCCGCCGATAGAAGTTTTTTTTACGAAAACTGCTAAACGCGTGTGGGCGATGTCAACATTAAAATAGAATTCCAAACATAGGCGTGCGCACAGCAGGTGCCACAGGTTCCTTGGCACCACAACTAGAATTTTGTAACTGACCCAACTTAGTTTTTTTTCCCAGCAGCAGAAAAAATTACTAAAACTTTCTAAATAAACTACGCTATTTCCAAGCAGATAGTCCTTTAACGCAGAATTTATATTTTTAAGTAGATTTTCCTAAAGTTTTTTTTAATGGTATTCTTGAATTGTTAATTTTTTTTTATTTCGAATGAGTTTTCAAATCATATAGTTTGTATACATTATATCCTACGACTTTATACCTATTTCATCCTGTTAAAACATGCTAATCAGTTAGGCTTTGTGGATTATTTGTATCCAGATGACACAATTTTGTTAAGCCTTTAGGTACATTGGCGTGATGTGAATAATGCTATTTTATTTTTCTCTTTTTTATTCGTGTATATTTTTACATATTCTTAGGGGTGTTGTGTAATCTGGCACCGTCGTTATTCAAGTCCTGCACACGCTTTGATTTCAAAAACGTTACGTGTACCCATTTCATATATTCTCCGGTCAATTTTAAAGCTGCCGAACAATTTCGAAATTGTTTTTTTGCAGTTATCTTTTAGGTATGAAAATCTTGGTGCAAAATTTAAAAATAAAGGCTTAGGCTTGCACCGTACATCTTTATATTTAATATAACGTCAAGGTAGCATCAGCACTTATGAATGTCTCATCGCGAGCTACGGCCAGTGCTGTGACTCGCATAGAGGCTATGAAGAAGTGTGGCATGTGTGCTGTGTCGCTCTTAGCGTGTCCGCACTTCTAGACTTCGAATGGACAAAATACGTTCACCCAGGCGGCACATTAAGGTGGTCGCCTGCCACACACTTCAAATGCGATGTAGTGTGCTAGGAAATACGTTTATTTTTAATGAACTATCCTATGTGCGTTCAATGTGCTAACACACACTTCAAGACAAGTACGGTAACGCTGGACATAGTATACTCTGATCTTTTCTACTAATTTTCTACCAGTAACTTTATGTTGTCGAAGTTTATAAAGTCCAGTTATTAGTTGTTATGACGGTTAAACGAGGAGCTTAGGCGCAAATTCAACGCTTGGCGCGTAGCGGTGATGTGAAACTTGATGGGCATGTCAATGTTACCCTGTGGGGTTTTAGATGCGTGCATGCTGCCGTAACATGCCGATTTAGACTTTGACATACAGGAATATTATGTAAGCAATTTCTTAAGTGAATAATGTAATAAAAGTAATGTCTACAAACTATCACTACTTTGTACAAATATATAAAAGTTTTTCACACTTGAACGGCCTTAAGGGTGCCGCCTACCCGCGCGTGAGAGGCTCAAAAGCGACGGAGCAGTAAGGTCGACCTTGAAGCGCGCAACAAATGCCGCGCCGCCTCCCCGCCTCAACGAGCCAAGCGCTGAACTAGCGTGCAAGGTTCCCGCCGAACGGTTTTTGCTATGGGACACTAAGCGGTGACCACATAATTTTATTGGTGGAAAGTCTGCCACTAAGTTCAGCGCAGTACGCAATCTGAGTTTCACATACATCCGGTTACAACATTTTGAAGTACGGCAGTCTGAAAAGGCCGATTTTTGCCATTTTGGAGGCCTTAGAAACAGTGTTTTTATTGAACATGGCGTCTTAACAATGAGGTTCCGACCTTGTCTGAAGTTTGTTTTCTTTTCGTACGTTGGCAAAATGGGCACACGTGGAATATTTTCGTAGAAATAACCTGTTTACGAACACGCTGCAACGCATTTTAAGCGTGGGGTAGGCGGCCGCCTTAAGGCCATGATCTGTCATTTATTTCAAACAATTGCAAATAACTTGAATATTTATTTAACCAAATACTTTGAAAAAAAATTTGAGACTGTGTACTGTCATATGATGCACAATGTTGCCAGAGGTTTTTTTTAATATTGTACCGTTTGCTAGCAAAAAAAAAATTTTTTTTTGCTTAATTTGGTTTATTTTGACAACAAAATGTGTGCTATTTCAGGGGCAAAAAATCTGAAAATCCGTTTGGTGTAATGCAACAGAAAAATTCATGTACACTGCCAGAATGAATTTTTGATATTATGTATTAATTTGAGTTAAAAATATATATTTTCGAAACCCCTGCAAAACTACAGAGCGAGGCCTTGAAACACACCCCTGCTGACTATATGCTAAGGAGTAGTAGAGGCAGACCTGTAAGCTGACGTGTGGACCTTGGAGAGGTGCAGTAGTTATCACGTTGTTCTGCTGTCGCCGGCTTGTTTCCGACGTTAGGTGGGCGACGACTGAGCTTTGCTGTTCACCTGCAGCCGTTCATTACTCGACGGCTAGTTCGCCTCAAGTCTGTCGGCGCGCTTGTCTGCCGTCTGCAAGGGGGGTGCGCCGTTCTCAACGTTTCCCGGCGAAGAACATTTATTATTTAAGATAATAAAGAATAATAGTCGAATTGTAGGGGGAAAACATTTAAAGTAACGCAAACCCAGCAGCTTACCCGTGGACAAAAAAATGATAATGTGGTTAGATAATAAGGCGAGGGGGAGGTGCTGAAGCAGTTTTTCTCTAAAAGTCATTGTAATAATATTTGTCAAAGATTTCTTTAGAAAAGAGTGAAGATAGTCTATTTTGGTCAGAGCGTAACACCTAAGGTTGTGCGATATTGCAATACATATAAAAAATGCGTGCTATATTTTTGTTGCAATATATCGTATTTTACCTATATACACCGCAGCGCGATATTTAGCGAGTTTTTATCGCAACGCGATATTTTGCGGTATATTTCGCAGCGCGATATTGACATATACCGCAACGCGATATTTTGCTGTTTTTATCGCATCGCGATACATTTTTTTTAAATATTGCGCACATTTAGTAACACCGTGGTCTTTAGCGCGGGTGGGTCAAAGGGTAAGATAGGTAGGTATTGGGGGCTCCCGAGAGAAGGGGGATCCCCAATAGAAGGCCTGCCAACCAACGTCTTCGTCCGGCGCGATTCTCACGTGCGAAAACGCGAGTCGGCTGCGCTGTAAATTTTAACGCGAATCATCTTGCTGTGAGGCGAGTGCTCTATCCACTGCGCCGACCGTGACCGCATCTGTAGAAAATTTTGTAAATTCATACGTTATACTTTTTCAACATCTCGCTGTGTAGGCCTACTTGGCATGACAAAATGTTTTCCGTTCTCAAATTGTGAGCAAATATTTTTTCTCTACTCAACAACGTATGTCGATATGCACATTCAAGAGTTCAGCACTGCAGGCTCTCCCGAAAAAAAAATTGTACGTGATAACACTTTAGTAATAGCATTTGAAAAAATATTACATGTGTGTATATCCATATCAGGTCCTTCAGTAAATTTATAAATCCTAATTTCTTGCGTATAGAAATGGCGGAAATTGGTGTTTTTGTTTTCTTCAGACATGAAAAGTTTGATTCAAAATTTTCAAAAAGTATGGATGTAAAGAACTGAACGTTTAGGCTATCATTAAGAGAAGACCTCGACTGGCGTACAGGCGGGGTTGCAGCGTGTCACGCGTATTCATGAAACAGCTTAACTTGTTAATATTATGTTTATCTACGAAAAGAACACACTTGGAACTATGCTTCTATGTTTTAAAAAATTCATCACGCTTGTTAGAAACATGATTCTCGGGCCTCTCAAAACAGCTAAAAACGTTTTTTAGACTGCTGTAACTCCGAAAATATTACCTGACTTCGTAAAGTGCAAAGCGAGAGGCATGGGTTGGTCTTTACTTCACACTATTCAGAAATAAAATGTGGTCACCGCTTCAAATCCTGTAGGAAAATGACTACAATGCAAACCTTGCACGCCAGTTTGGCGCGCTGCGAATAGAGGCGATATGCTTCTCGTCAAGCGTGGGATACTTGCTCTTATCGCTACGCTGTTCCCACGCGTCAAAAGTGGAAAATCGACACTGACGAAGACTCCTCTTAATATTGCGACACAAAATTATAGGATGGGTCATCACTGAATGCATTATGGAGACGAGTTATCGGCAAGAAGACTGACCCCAGTGCAGTGACTTGCACCTAGAGGTCAAGGTGCAGTGCAATGCGCGTGTAGTGGCTGCCCTGTGGTGCTCCGAACTTCTAGACTCCGTACCAGCAAAATACAGTCAACGCGCCAGCCGAGTCCCTGGCGTGTATGCATTTCTCGTCCCTACAGACATAGACGTGACAACGAAGTCAAGTAGCATGCCGATGTACATGTTATCCGCAGTAACGTGTTTAGCTCCGCCGCGCTTGCTATTGCGTTGGTGCAAGGTTCATGTCGTTTAGGTAAAAAAGTGCAACCACAGCAGGGACCCAGAGCCGGCGCGCGGACGGTACCTCCACCCAGATTGCCGCGATGTTAAGGGTGTTCAAGTGCGATAAAGTCATAATTTTTTATTTATATGAAACAGTGTTAGTTTTGTAGACGATACTTGTGAGTGCAGTTTCTCCTCTTACGAAACAATTTTAGCTGGCGTATTTTTCTCATAACGGTGCGTCAAAGTAAAACTTTGCATGTTCTGCTGCCATTCAAATAGTGAAAACCAATTTTTTTCTGTACTTTTGCGAGTATTTTAAAATTCAAATATTACGTTGTGGGTTTTTTTTATGTTTCATTGCCTAGCTCATGGGATGTAAGTTCACAGTGTATTTCGTTTAAGTAGTTCAGTTGGTTTTCGCTATTTGCATGGCAGTGTAACAAGCAAATTTTGACTTTGACTACCCGTTATGAGAAAACTATGGGAGCTAAAATTGTTTCGTAAGCCCCACAGATATATTACTTTTCTTATTACTACTGTTCTGACCTACATATTATGGATGCAGACTAAAATTCGGAACAGTCCAAACATTATTCTAAGTTTGCTTGACGTAACATAATAGAGGACTTAACATTCATAAGGGTCTAAGTGCCAAAAGGTAAGTTTCGAGATAATGACGAAAACAGTATATTGCGACAAACAAATGGACAAGGAATTATCCTAATGCATTCACATATTTCTTACAATAGGAAAGTAGTAAATAGTAGTAATCGAACAGTAATCAATACAAAACACTTATGAACATCAATATATATTTTTTTCAATGAACTAGAACCATCTAATTGTGCTGATGTATGACGCGCATGAATAACACTAGGAGATAGCACTTTAGGTATGTCTTCGACCTAATGTTTTGTTACCTTTCTATGTACCTAACTCGTTTTTGTCGAAAATGGTACTTAGCTCCTTTTGAATGTTAAGTCCTCAATTAGAGATGGGAAAATTTCGCCAATGCAATGACCTGCATGTTATAATGCAGTGCCGTATGCATACTCAAGTCCCGACCATTTGTCCACTTGCTGCTGCTCAGTGGAACAGCGGACAACTAACGAATAGTCGGGGCTTGAGTATGCATAGAATATTTGATTCTAACAAGCAGGTCGTTGCATTCGCGAAATGTTCCCATCTCGTAACATAATATAAAATAATACCTGGACGTGGAGCGCCAAGAGGAGACTTTCTCCGTGCAATGTTGTCAAATCGTGCACGTGAAATGTCGCCGTACAACATATTGCCACTTCCTGTTTGTAAATCAGCCCAGGATTCGCGTGGTGAGCTTATCATTCGTTTGTTTCTGGACATCCTGGTTACAAAGCAGTCTACATTAAATGTCATTAAAACGAGAAATACACGTATATCTGGTTAGCATTATTACCTGTCGTACCACTAGTACTGCCAATACTGCTTCACCCTTTTGATCGCCTGCAGTGAGTAAAAATAAAACACTGTGACTTAGATGCTCCTTAGTTTAGCAATGGTTTAACAAAATTAACGCAAATTAACACACATGTCAAAAATTCATTCTTGCAGTTGTAACGCTTAATGTCATCGATCGTCTGTATTTGAATTTTTCTGTTGCAATACACCAAACGGATTCTTAGATTTCAGTCCCTGAAATATCACATATTTAGTTGTCAAAATAAGCCAAAATGAAGCAAAAGAATGTTTTTTTCTAGCAAAAGGTACATTATTAAAAAAAAAAAAAAACACTCTGGCGAAATTGTGTATCGTATGACTGTACACAGTCTCAATTCTTTCAAAGCATTTCGTTATATTTGAGTTATTTGCAATTGTTTGAAATAAATGAATGACCATGGCGATTTAACACCACCAATCCACACGTAAACAGAATATGTACGTTCGCTTGTGACGCATTAACCATTCAAGTATATTTGTTCCCTTGGACGTTTACAATTACGTTAACTACCTGGAAAGAGGGGGGTGAAGGGGGCATTTAAAGTTGTCGGAGGTCAGCAACACGCAGTGAAGCTATGCATTATTCAGAAGTGCAGGGTGACGACTGTGGGAGACATTGTGCATCCTCGTAGGTATTGTATTTTAAAGAGAAGCGTCATTACTGTTGCATATTTTGCATTATCTTTGTTCACCACGCTTGAACAGGGAGGGGAATTAATTTCTCACAGAAAAATGCTTAATCAAATCGGATGCAGCTGAATGTGTACGTATGTAAATGTGTGTGTCGCAACATGTGAGATGTGTAAACGTACAGTACGCCTGAACAGATGTTACCATTTTACAGGGGTGGTAGATGAGATAAAATAGCACATATTTTATCACGGTTATCATGTCCGGAAGTGCCTCCTCATACCCGAAAATGGGACGTAGTAGGCAACCTGGCGACAACCCGATCAACTATATATTTTGGGCCAGTAGAGGTGACTTGCAGTGTGGGAATCAATTGGGGTCCCTCTCATAATTCTTTTTACCTGCCTCATATCATGAAAATTCTTACCCTGCCAGGGAAAGTTATTTCCCTCCCCCTGAAATTAATTAAATTATTTAAATTTATCACTCCTGATATATATGTTACATACTGTATATTACAGAAGATAAGACTTCAGATTTGATTAATTTGTCTTTACAAAATCCTTCACACTGAAATCAAATTTTCTCTGAAAAAAAATATTTACATTTTCTGCTAGCGATATATGTTGATTTAGTTACGAAAAACCCTTAAATAGTACCATTTTCCATCTTGATAACCAAAGTTTTTTGGGGGAGTACCCCCGGACCCCGCGCTTTATCTGTCGAATATAGGTTTACTTATTTACTCCCCCCCCCTCAAAAAAAAACTTAATTCGTACACTGGTGACTTGGAACACTCGAGGGAACATTCGTTTACATACTTGGTAACTATAATAACATTAAATTATGAATACGCGATACATTATCAAGTGACAGCGCGGCCGACTTTGGTGTGAGGGGTTCTGGATTCGATTCCCAGGTCTGGCAGGGTGTAAATTTGTGTTTGTCTAAATTGTCTCAAGAATTGTCTCTATGAAAGTGTCTACGACAATTACTCGGGGTTACTGAAATAAGTAACATTAATAAAAAAGGGGGGGGGGCGGATGTTTTGGTGCAGTGTTGGTGAGGAAGCTACCGCCTCGCCGCTGTACTAAACATTAAAAAGTGGGTAGAGCTCCTAGCTTGTGAGCTAAGGGTCCCGGGTTCGATTCCCGGCCGGGGAGGTAAATATTTACAGTTCCCTCTCTGGGTTCAGGGCTTGGTATTGTGTTGCGGAAGGCAATAGCGAACCACTGCCTAGGGATTTCGAGCGTCCTTCATGGTTCTTAATCCTGCCTTTCGACAGAACACCCACCATCAGCAAGTATTTATTCATGTTTTAAACATATGCTGTAAAAAACTTGCGAAGTGTCCCAGGTCACTTTGCCACAAGTACGCCCAATTGACTGCAATTATTCGTAAGCTATCGCTAGAGAAATGCGAAATTCGTGTTATCAATTGGTAGCAGACTAAACTTCACTTTCATATACATAACAGAGCATAATCTGCGATTCAGTTGGCCACGAACTTTTACATGTCGTCATTTACGTGTGTTACGTCTCTAGAGAGATTTGCTTATCTACCGTGTAAGCATTCTCCGCGGCAAGTCACGACAATATCGGCCAGCGGGAGATGTCAAACGAGCCTATAGTCACCTGGAGTCAATCAGTTGTCGGGGTCGCGGTGGCCGAGGGGTCAGATCTCTCGTCTCCCATTCCCGGCGGGGTCGGACGATGCCGCTGGTCGGCGACTTTTCTCAGGGATCTCCTGTTTCCCCCGCCAATTCATTCCGACGCTGCTCCATACTCACATATCACCCCTCACCTGCGCTGAAGACCTCTTCACTCACTCACTCACTCTAGTCAGCTGTCAGAAAATAACGTGAATTATGCATGTCTCTAGTTATCACCACACACAATTTACACACTCCGCTCTGTCCCATCTGTCGCACCTATACGGGCAGCGTAACACGGCCGTACTCGATGGTATCGGAGCGTCCAGAAGCCCGGGGCGTGTCTACATTAGTAGCCTGCGGCGGCGAACCTTTCCGTGGTACGTGCTGCAGCGGGTGCGAGAAGCTCGGTGGCGCGGAACACGAGCAAGGCCGAGTCGAGGACCATTTAGTTGGAGGAAGCTAGGAAGAAAAAATTCAGACAGTTGAACGTCGTATATCACCAGCCTGGCGCGACTGGACGTGCCGTTTGCCTGGTCGACGCCTGCCGTTGTGTGGTTATAATTACTCACGGGGGTAGGGCGGGTAGGGCCAGATTTCAGCTTGAGGAGAGCAAATAACCCGAGTAAAATGTAAGAATGTTAAAGAAGTCACGAGAGCGGCCTCCCGATCTACTCGTTTACCCTGCTCGACAGCTGGTTAAGCGGCTGTTAGTAATTACTAATACAATCGTTTGAAAAAGTGATCCAAATGAAAATTGCATGCGTTGAGAAAGTGAACTGAACGATTTGCTTGTGTTTGCGTACGCTTGATCGCTGCCATGCTAATTTCTAGTGACTGAGCACCCTGGTCTTGGTGACCAAGAAAACATCTCAACTCTAGCAAGTTACTTTTCGTAAACGCAGATTGACAACGTAACCAACCGAAATGCACAGGACAGCTGTTTTCAAACTAGAACATCGTTGGTGTAACATATTTGGTATTACAAAGTATTTTTTTTTTAATTTTTTTTTTAATTAGTTTGAAGTATAGGTATACTTTTCAATGCGTAATTAAATCATTGATGTGTTTTAGTATTTATTATATTTTAGTACTGTGGCGGTACTGGGGATCACAACATACGGTTTAGTTTCTACTAAGGTTAATTCTTCTACAGGTTAGAAAGAAAACTTTTTTTCTTATGGGAAAGCTTGGCACAGGGAAAATTTATGCACCAGTTTTGCTTCAAACGCTAATGTACCAGATAAATACGAAACCGTAATAAAATGACATTTAAATAAACTTCGAAATAATAGAAGTCATTTAATTTAAATTTAAAAGAAACCGATTACGCATTTTAAATTTTCAAATTAACGTAATTTGAAATTCAGGAAAGCTCTGTGATTGGTCAGTTTGATGCACTTCAGGTACTAGCGCTCAAGCGTCAGAAATTTTCCCTGTGCCAAACTTATAACATTGATCTTTCTAACCTGTAGCATAATTAACCTCAGCACAGGGAAAATTTCTGCCGCTTAAGCGCTGGTATCGGTAAGGGGTGTTAACTGACCGATCACAGAGCTTTCCTGAATTTAAGTTACATTAAGTTGATAATTTAAAACGCGAAATTGTTTTATTTTCACTTTAAAATAAAGTTAAATGACTTCTGTCATTTCCAAGTCAATTTAAATTTGATTTTACTACGGTTTCGTATTTTTCTGGTCCCTTAGCGATGGCAGCGAACCTAGCGGCAGAAATTTTTCCTGTGCCAAACTCTCATATAAGAAAACACGTTTTCTTACCAACCTGTACTACAATTAACCGTAGCAGAATTAACCTTAGTTTCTACCTACTCCGTTAACCCACCTGGGTGTGTAGACGAATCCCGACGAGCGTATGACGTCGCGCACGGTAGGCCAACCGCCAAATATTGAATTAGTTCGAATGACAGTTGTCTGCCGTAACTGCGCGCTTATGTGGGTATCTATCGTCATTTGAATATTGTGAATGTTACACGATGTCGGTACAAGTAAATAACAGTTAAGTGTTAAAATCCATGTTAAAAATAGTGTGTTACTGACTGCATAGGTAATAACAAAAACGGTCGAAGAGTACCCTTTTTTGAATTTCTAAAGGTAAGTGATAGATAAAAATTGGACTTTGACTAAATTAAACAAAGAAAAAAATCTAACCCAGCCAACAGTCAGGAGCGAGATTTTGTTAATCAATAATTAAGTAAGCATCGCAGTGTAATATATTTCCTATACATTTAAAGTGAACGTTCTTCAATGGATTTTGAAATTTGTAAATATACTCTGTAATTTGGCCTAAATAATATAAGAGATATTTGATTCTGAGTTTATTTTCTAAGACAGTAAATTTGATACAAAGACGTAAAGAGCTTTAGGAAGATATTTGCATGTGAGTTCTATTCACGATAAATACCCCTTAATTTCAAACTGATAAGTAAGTTGCTTCTGAGGTGTATCCTTTGTAGTTTTACAATTGATTTGTAATTAGTGAATATTTTACTGTGTGTGGCAATATTATAAAGCGGAGCTATGCGCATCATAACCTCAGTTTCAGTGATCGTGTTGCTACTATAGACCAACATAACCTCACATGGCACTCTGTCCCTGTCCCGTGGGGACAGACATGGGCGGGCGACTGTATTAGCAGACGATGATTGGCAAAATCTGATAGCGACAATAAAGTAGGTTTGTGTACTTTGCTGTGAAAATTACGTTTCTCGCATCCTTATCGTGCACAGGAAGTCGGCTGTCAAACACATAATACAGAAAACAAAGAGACAGCACGGATGGCATGTACGTGACCTCGTCCAAGAAGCAGCTGCAGTTCACCCCGGAACTTACAACACGTTGCTGTTCATTTATAGGTCGTTCAGGATAAAGTGAGCACTTATGAATACCTTCTTGTGTGGAATAAAAATTTAATAATCGTACTTACTGTGGTCTCCGACGTTAAGTGTTCAGTTCGGTACATTCACTACATTTCGATTGTTACTTAGGGTGCTTAACTAAGGTTTTAAAAGTGCTCACTTTATCCCGAACCACCTATACCAAACATACATCATAAACACACATTTCGAGTTTAGTTCCAAGTAGAAATTATATATTTACTAGTTTGTAGATATTGTTGTAAAATAACGTGTAACGTGTTGAAGAGTGTTTTTTGTGCGTACAATCTTGCGTCGATGTGTATGTATGTGTTTATATATATATATATATATATATATATTCCCTTGCCTCTGTTTTTTGAAAAATATGCTTGATTTTATTTAAGTGATAGCATTTTATTTCCCTTGCGCTGACACTACAAAATCTCGGTTCAGGTAATAGAAAATATTTTTCTATGCCATTGGAAAATACTAGCAAATAGTTTGCATAGAACCAGATTAATAATTTAATAAAATATTTTTAGAGGTCCGTAGATTATTGTGTATGCACCCAATTAAATTTTATTAAATGAAAATTTACACACACAGTAATGAGCACGCGTAGTCCACATCATGTCGTGAGTGTACCGCTTACAGTGACCAGAGTTTAATTTACATCTTCTGTTATTCGCTACGCGGGCATTCGTGTCTTTTCTATCGCGCCATTGTGATTTCACCATAAGAGCGCCGCCTACCTGCGAGTTTGAGGCTCAGAAGAGAAACGTAACTATAAGGGCGACCTTGAAGCGCGTATCAAATACCGCGTCGCCACGAGCCAAGCGTTTAACTAGTAAGCAAAATTCCCGCCGATATAGTTTTACAATGCGACTTCAAGCAGTGACCATATAATTTAACTGGTGAAAAAATTTTATAGCCTACTCTGTTTCATATAAGTTTGTATAAGTATGACAGCAACTTATGAGCAATAATTTTTAATATTTAGTGATTTTTTTGCCCAATGCAAGACATTTTAGCACTAAAATGAACCTGTGATTGCCATTTCAGTATTTGTACTGCAAAGTTTGTCTTGTGCCACAAATCACAAAATATTACAATTTATTGCCCAAAAGTAGCTGTCAAATGTATCTAAACTTATACGAAATGGAGTATACCAAAGTACATCGCATGTTTCTATTTGAGTTTCAGATACACCCGGTTAGTACATTTTGAAGTACGACAGTCTGAAAAGGTCGTTTTTAGCTATGCTGTAGGGCTTTCGGATTGACATTCTGTTATTGTCCAAAGTGTGCTTCATTTTCGTACGTTGTCAACAGTGGGCACATGTAGGGATTCCCGATAAATGTAGCGGGTACTTCCTCTGGGAGAGTTTCCTCAGGGTGCTGCCGTTTCCTCCACCCAACCACGTCGCTACTGTTCCACGCTATTATAATTTTATCCTGATTTCGGTTTTCCATGCTTTCCCGAAATTGTCCCAGGTGAATGCTGGGATGGTTCGTTAAGGAAGGCCATGGCCGACTTCTCAACTATACTCTATCCATTCTAAGGTTGCAGCTAATCCAGCCAAGTGAATGTCAATAACATTTTTTGCACAGCGAAAATTTCATTTGAAATATTGAAAAATGCAAGGTAACTATGCTACGACACAATCACAGTGTGAGGAATCAAGGTATAATTCAATTGCTTTAATTTATTTCACTAGCAATTTTTAATTCTGCTGCAACCTTAGAGTGGACAGAGTATAGCTTCTGTCATTTTAGTAAGTTGTATTTCACCGTCTCTAATGACCTCGCTGTCGAAGAGATGTAAAGCCCTCTTTTCTTAAGTACCTTCATCTTGATGAGCGTGGAAAACATTGCTTTTAATCACTCAGTGAATACATCCAATTTTCTGATTTTCTACCGGCTCATACTTTTGATTCCATGCATCGTCTGTTTGGCTGTTATGGCTTTTTGTAATATAATATTATTAGAGTAGTCTTAGTAGTATGAGAAAAAACAGATGAAATTAATTATATTCGCAGTCACTTCGAACTGACTAGCAACTGGCAGTACAATTAATTTAGCAGCACACTGATTTATTCAAAAAGATGTACCACGTAATCTCTCTCTCTTTCACACACGCACACATACGCGCGCGCAGGCACACACACACGTGTGTGTGTGTATTAAAATTTGTTTTGTAACGCTACGAATAATTATTGTGAACATTGGAAACAGACACTCAGATATATACAGATACAGCAATATGTAAGTATATTTGCAAACATTTTATGTGTGTTTCCATCCAGTAAGTTTTACAATAATTTATTTTACTGTCCCTAATTGTTTTCTAGTAATCAGTTTAAAAATATTGTTTTAGTACATACAATTTTTCAAAACGTCACGGGGCGCGGAAGTTGATTTGTTTTACAAAACTCTGTCGATGAACTTTAGATCCTAACATTTTACATAAATTAAATTACGTTTTTTTTTCATGACTTTAAGAGACCTCGATTCTGTGAATGGTCGTTGCACTTCTTTGGGAGAGACTTATTACTTGAGAAGAGTTGTTATTTTTACTCCGGTTTAAATTTGACAACGATGGTAGATATATTTACGGTATTTTGTCAGTGATTTTGTGTTTCTTTGCAATCCCCGAATTACATTCATATGAAGCTAAGAGCTGGCTGGTAAACAGTCGTGGCTGATTATTTATGTAAAAATATTATAACTGTTCCGTAACTTAAGATCTTATGTTGTGTTTTGTCATGTAATTGGAACAATGCACTGATTACAGAAATTTTGAACAATGCTTTGACTACAGAAATTGATTATGCGAGGAAAATTTTGTTTTATAACTAAGAGAAAAACAGCTACGCGGTCCCCAGCAGACATGCCAACCCTTACGATTTTCCCGTAATTTTTACGGAATATTTTGCATCTTACGATTTTACTGGAACACTCCGAATCTTACGATTTTTCTCTCGGCCGACGTCCGGAGTACAAAATTCATTAAATCGCGGCCGATCGCCCTATTGTTGGTTTCTGTTAAAGTGTCACGTAAATGTTGTATTTGTACGATAATTTATAATGAGAAAGTTACATGGCGTACGACAGGTAGGAGACGCCTTATGCAGTCCCGAGCATGAATACCATAGTTAATAGGAGCGTGATGATATTAGTTCGTCTTTTGTCTTCACGGTGGGCGTCACGTAATGGCGCTGTGTTTTTTGCTCCGCTGTTGCTGCGTAGTTTTCGAAGACGCGAAGTATTAGCGTTTCGGTTGTTGTATTGTTGGCGGGTGTTTTTATATACTAGTTTTTAAAAATATTACCTGTGCGGCGGGTAATCATGAGAATGGGATTTTGTCCAAGTGATACAAAGAAATTAACAACGATTTTGGTGAGTAAGTAGCGTCATACCTTGTTATTTCTCGGTTAGGTATATGCTTGCGCTGATTTTGTAAAATATCAAGAGTAACTACTCATGCGAAAATTAACAAAAAAAAACTGCAGAAATGTACTAATTACGATTCATTACGCTGAATATTAACAGTAATTAGTAGTCGCGATTAATAATTATGCTTACTGTCTACCAATTCGATAGTGGGGAGGGCTATGAAGATCAGGGAAATTGTGTGGTAAAAATCATGATATTAACTACATTAAATACCTTAATTACGATCGGTTTTACGTAAATATAGCAAGAAAAAACATGCATGACTACTGGAAAAGCCGACTTTCTAAAGACGCGACAGTGGGGAGGGCTATGAATATAAGGGAAATTGTGGGGTAAAAATACGTAAAAAGCATGATATTAATTACATTAAATACCCTAATTACGATTGATTTTACGTAAATGGCCTATAACAAGAAAAAACATGCACGACTACCGAAAAAGCCTACTTTATAAAAACTCGATAGTGGGGAGGGCTATGACGAACACGGAAATTGTAGGGTAAATACACGTATAATAACCGTAATAAATAGCCGAAATGTACTATTTACAATAAATTTTAGTTAAGTTTGATATAAATAGCTGCCCGCAATAAATACACATGCATTACATTATATAGTGGTAAAGGGATGTACACATCTTTGAAATCGTTTAAAAGTACGCAAAATATTACGAATAAGAATAAAAATAGTTCATACACAATAACACACACGCAGTTTAAACTCATTCTACCACCAATTTAAGGCGCTAAAAATAGTTACTGAAGTAAATTCGTATTTTTAGCATATTGCACAAATGCACTAGTACATACGCATTAAATTCACGTTGCATGCATATTGAACAGATGTTAAACGTCTTTAATGCCCGTTATAAAACGTATTTGTCGTGTTCAATTTGCAATAGAAGCCGGACACATATAACGTACACTGAACAACAAACATTATTGTAGTAAAATATTAGTACTTACTGTACTCAATCGCGAATACAAATTCTTCGCCACAAACAGTAAATTATGCTTTGGTTCCTCTTCCGACGCGGTACCTTGATCAATAAATCTCTACACACGTTGTATGCAAAACGTATTTGTTGCTGTGTCTCAATCAGCAAAATTTAACTAATACACACTATCCACGAGCGTTGCATACTGTAAAACGTCCTTAAAACACACACTACATACACTACTGTTACGCCGCAAAGCATTCTTACTTGTAACGGTCATTTGTACCACAAACCGTCAAATTTTCCCTGAATATGCACAGCTACGGCCACGAAAACACGTGTTATAAGCGTGACGGTTTTTCTACAACTGAATTTGCTGCCTCAAGAGAACAGTTGCGCAACGTATTAGCGCTAGTTTCAATTTATATCGCTAGGAACGCTAGTTCCACATAAACATGCATCATGGCGAAGACGTAAAACACGGGAGTCGGACTTAGAACGGACGAAAAACGGAAAATTTCAAAGTAAGTAAACTACAATTTTCTTTACGCACGACTCATTTTCATCACTGTAGAAAAATTTTTTATCAAGAAACTTTACCTGTAAAACCAATAGTTTAGTCCCTACGCGATAAGTAGCTACTCTTGATATTCACCACGGAAGCGTAAGAAAGCGGATACATAACACGTAAACGAAACGAGCACACGGAGTGAAATACATTTTCTATTCTACAATGCATGAAAACGCATTCGTAAATGTACGGACTTGCAACCTATGAAACGAAAAAGAAGGTATTTCTCGTGTAAATTTCCGACATAGTAAAAATTTGTTTCACTTTTATTTGTAGTTAAGTATGTTATAAATATTATTGCAAGGTTTGTACGTGTCTTCTATGGCAATAGGAATGTCAACAGCTGCATAATTTTAACGTAGTAATTAACCAACAATATTTTACAATGCACATTTATTTTTCGTATGTTTTACTATTCAAATGGTACTTCACGAAAAGTGTTCCGTAGTATTTTAGTCACAATCACGGCCGTAGAAGAACAGGTCTGGACACTCGCCTGGATATTTGACCCCCTTGTTGTTTGGCTGTAGTTCACCAAGTTACCGAGAATATTGTGTTTTATTGGCGCTGATGTTACGGCGGTCGGATTTAACTCCGCCCACTTCCTTTCCGCTAAGATAAACAATTTATCAAAACGTATTTTTTATCAATTTATGAAATACTTTGTTCGCTCACAAATTTAAGAAAAGGCTCCAGCAATCTTTATTTACTTTATAAATTTAACAATGGAAAAAAGTGGACGGAGTTTGAGCTCGACCGCCCGGAAAACAGCGCCAAAAAAGTACGACATTTTCGGTAACTTGACGAACTACAGCCAAACAACAAGGGGGTCAAGCAAAATACATTGTTAGGCGAGTATCCAGACCTGTTCTTGTACGATCGTGGTCACAATCACAGCTAATAATTGTTAATACAGTGCTCGAAGGCGTCTTTAATTGTTAAGCGCGAAAACTTAACGTGTAAAAGGTTTGTAAACAAAAAATGGTGAAGAAATATGAAATACTCGATTGCTATTGCTATATAAGCACGGATACATAAGAGTTCGGAGTTGACCAACTCTCTTGCGTTTCCGGATGCGTATCCGTGTCCGCTTGCGTCACATTGTAGAAGAAACGTGGAGTGTCTTGCGTTTGCGTATTCGTGATACGTATGCGCTAGGTTCGTAGGTTGGGAGGTGGGAAAATGTGCCAACATATTTACAATATGTGAAATAACTTAATGAGAGGAATCCCGTATTTATTCAGCTGAGCTTAGCGAAATTATCACGTCTTTGCTCATAATCGTGCTTGTCTGGCTCGTTCACATTTAGTGCCAATAAATCGTTCCGCATGAAATGGGATTTGTGTGGCTGATATGGACTATATGTTTCCTAGGGTTTCTATAACTGGATATGTCGTAAAAAAACTGCAAAATACATAATATGTATTTTGAAGATTGGTCCAGGGTCGCAAAACATGTCACATAGACAATAGTATAGTGAGGATTTTTCTTCCTTGTCTCAGTGGATACAGTTTTAAATCTTTGTTTATTTTTATTGTATTCTTGGAGTTTGGTTTCAGTCAACCTTTCAGCAATTTCTTCTCAATACTACGGTCCCAGATAATAGAAAAGATTAACAATAGCTACATTAAGGATTATGTCCGGCTGGGGGTAAGATGTTAGTTGCGTGGGTTTTATAGAAAGTACGTGATTCAAAAGCAGGTCTACATTCTGTAGTGTTACATTAACACGAAAAGCCTAAAAAACATATTCGTACCCAAAGAAAAGTTTGAAGATCACAAGTAAAAAAGATGGGACGAATGTTGTGACGAACTGATTTCGCGGGCGTTTCAAATGTAAGATTTTCTAATGGCTATAATGACCTCAAATCACCTCCAACTTTAAATTTTTCACCTCCCATGTGCTAGTTTTTCCATGCAAACTACGCATTATGTTCTCAGTGAAATTTGTGAGAATGGTCCATTTTTTTTTACAAGGGTGTGAATTTTGCGGCAATCTCTAATTGCTCAGCCATAAACAATAGCTGCACTAATTTCAAGGACAAACTGTATTATGTTAGGGAGGCCTGCCTGGTTTATAGGCTATTTATTGTAAAATGACCACTTTTGAACAGCCTTTTGTAATATAATGTGTAATATTCAAAACAAATATTTTATTTTGTCCTAGAATGTTTTGGGTCGGCATCAGTCGCCATATTGAATTATTTAATTTTCGCTCTTACGAAATTCCGTGAAGAAACATGTGAAATTTGTTACTATAATATCAATTATATTTACCTTGCACTACAATAAAAGCACCGCAGTTGAACTTTTAACGCATATTTAAGTCGTAATAAGTCGAGAAATATTTTTTTATATTCTTAATTTGCTCGATTGATTACGACTGAAATATACGTTAAAAATTTAACTGCGATGCTTTTATTGTAGTGCAAGGTAAATAGAATCGATATTATAGTAACAAATTTCACATTTTCTTATGGCGATTGATGCCGAGCCTTAAGTTTTTACGCTGTGTTTATTTACATAGCTGTGTTTATATTAGTAAGACCCGTTTACAAATTGGCCGAAAGGTGAAAAAAATATCTGCTCTTGAAAATTGCTGACTTTACCGTGAAGAGCTTTATAATGCTCTCGTAGAACACTGTAGCGAATTTTGTATGCGGTTAGCTTATAGCAAGTAAGCCACAAACGTTTTTCCCTATTTGTCGGTAAATTGAATATAATGGGGTGTAATACTATCCTGAAAATACATTTTAGAATTATATTTCAACAAATATAAAATACGTGCGTACCTGATTTGGAATAACAAAACTCTGACTAATGTCTAAACGAAATATTTCGTGTTTTTTTATTTTATTCAAGAAATGAATATAATTTTAAAGTCTATTTTCAAGATAGCATTACTCTCACTACATTAACTTTGGGTAAGAACAAATTGAAAATACATTTTCAATTTATATTTTACACGCTATCGTCACACGAAAATAACACAGTCCATTCTGAATTACTGAGTATAATTTTTGCTGAGGCAGTAGGTGGAAACTGTTAAGGTTAATAACTCTACTACGGGTTAGGAAGTTAATATAATATTTTGAGTACAAGTTCGGCAAGGGACACTATCTGCAGATAGTAGTGCTTCGTCGGTAAGGGGACGATTTAATGTAGTCGCTTGTGGGGCTAACTTCGGGTGTTAACCTGAACATTGCCGAAGAAGTAAGTTCTCTCCGGAAGTGCCAGCATTATTTAGTCCCTTCACCGATTCAAGAACTACCACAGGTGATAATAGGGTTAAGTTCTTTTAAATTCCTAATTAATTTTTTACTTTCAGTTGGTTAAATTTACTGCCACGTTTCGATATGAACAAAATAAGCTAAATAGCAATTTAAGTGCAAGTATTGTACTGTTCTCAAAAGTTAACATGTGAAGCCACCATAAATAACTTTTGTTTATCATGTTTTGTCTTCAAAAGTGTTCACTTCATCGCGAATCGCCTATAACGGTGGAAGTCCATTATCGAACTACTAAACTAACATTTACCTTCGTATAACTGCAAGGGTAGTGGACTAGACGGGGAGTGACTAGGAAAGGGATGGAAGAGGAAAAACGGCGGAAGGTGTACGTATGAATGTGTGTTTGCATGTGAAGCGTAATGAGCGAGTGGATAATTTTCACCCAGGCCGTCGCGCGGGCCGCAGAGAGAGTCCTGCAGTACTACAGCACGCACAGCAGAGTCTCACGCGCTAATGGCACGCATGCACATTACTAAGTTACGATGACGACGTCGTCGGCGACCAGACGCCACAACGCGCCACGGCGACACGTTCCCGACTCTCGTCAAGGTGGGTTCACATCACGAGCTCCGTGTCGAACGACACGTACAACCAGGAGCGGCGTGATCAGGACTCGTGTCTTCACATACTGCGCTGATAACTTGAGTTCGTGCTAGTTTGTTTATAAAGAGCATATATCTGAAAAGGTGAGGAATTATGTAAAATTATTTTTCCATGAAATCATACCATTATTTTTTTAGAGACGATGCTAGAATAAGCGTTTTGACACATTTGTATATTTGAAAGGAAATGTTTTTAGTTTAATAAAAAATAGTAAAATAAGATACTTGATCAATAGCGCCTGCTGTATTTCGTAATAATCACTGTCCGTGTAACTTGTTTTCTGCGTTATATGCTGAAAGTTCGTGCCTGCTAGGGCGTGTCATAATTGTCATAATTGTAATTTCGAAATAAAATACTTTAATATTGTATTTTATAACGCGTCTCGGGATAGAAAATAAATTGACTGTTTTCATTGTAATGTAATGTAAATTTGCCAACTTTATGAGTAAATATTTATCCAGACTTACTAATTCGTTACGCGTGATCTCTTGCGCCGCTGTTAACTGCACGACGTTCCGGCGTCAGAGATTGTGCCTCAGAAGTTCGTAACACTGGAAACAATTTTGTTTAACACTTTGGTTAAAACTACTGTCTAGGATTGCTATTGTTTAATTTTCGCAAATTTGCTTCAAGAAACCTACAGTTCTAGATTAATGCTTTTAGCGTTGAATTATGTACCACGCCCTTAATAAGAGTGCATGTTATACAATTCAGCGCTAAAAGTATCAGTTCAGAATTGTAGGTTTTTCGAAGCCAATTTACGAACATCAAAAAACAGCAATCCTAGGCAATAGTTTTTGCCAACTTTCTG
Source organism: Medauroidea extradentata (assembly GCA_003012365.1). Classification (NCBI taxonomy): domain Eukaryota; kingdom Metazoa; phylum Arthropoda; class Insecta; order Phasmatodea; family Phasmatidae; genus Medauroidea; species Medauroidea extradentata. Next base: position 12,626 of record PNEQ01120368.1, on the reverse strand, counting down.
AGCAAAAATTTTTCTCGAGTAACATATATCTGAATAACATTCTCTGACGCCGAAATCTCGTACATTTAATTGCGACGCAAGATATCATGCTTAACAAAAACATCATTCTGGGAAAATGTTTCCTCATAAAGTTGACAAATTTAATTATCAAGGATTGCTATTTTGTAGTATTTATATTTTGACTTTCAAAAATAGTTTAGATCCCAATTAAAGGATTTAGCGCTTATTTATATACCACGTCCTCTTAAGGTGGCCGTCTGCACAGTGCACCGAGCGTTGTGCAGTTCTTCGACAGTTACATGCACAACGCGCATAAATGCTGTTAGCTTAGCCATAACATTAATAACAAAAAGTTACACGTGTACGTAGATTTCAGGTTCAGCACAAAGCGGCTGAAAATGGGTAAAATTGGCATTTTTACGGTTCCTTGGTTAGTGCAGAATGTTTTAAAGGGTATAAGTCGACGCGCACAGTGATTGTCGCGTTGTGGCGATGAGGCATTCGATGCGCGCTGTGATCATCGCGTTGTGGTGATGAGGTAATCGATGTGCGCAGTGATCATCGCGTTTTGGTGATGAGGTAATCGATGCGAGCAGTGATCATCGCGTTGTGGTGATGAGGTAATCGATGCGCGCAGTGATCATCGCGTTTTGATGATGAGGTAATCGATGCGCGCAGTGATGATCGCGTTGTGGTGATGAGGTATTTGATGCGCGCAGTGATCATCGCGTTGTAGTGATGAGGCATTCGATGCGCGCAGTGATCATCGCGTTGTAGTGATGAGGTATTCGATGCGCGCAGTGATCATCGCGTTGTGGTGATGAGACATTCGATGCGCGCGACAATTTTGCCCTATATCCCCGCTATTGTGCCTCCACTGCAGCAAGTATCTCCAGGCGGGTGGTGCCCTTACACCCAGGCTGCCAGAAATATATGACTAGTATGTTGACACCAGACATCACGAATGTCCTCGCGGACGAAAGTAATGTCACCAGGGGTGCCGTTATACAGCTCCCAGCCACTCCGCAGTTTCTACGACCCTTGGGGACAGCAATACTCTCCTACTTAGCGGACATCAACCACCGGCGACTCTCTCTTCACCTCCTCTATCTCCCTCGTCCGTCTCTCGTGGCTTGCCTTTCCTCTACGGTCCCTGTCAGTTAATTACTCCCTCTTTACTCTAGAGGCGTTTACATGAACTAACCTGCTTGGAGTTAGAGGTGAGGTGCGCAGCAGGGACCTGCCAATTGTTATTTAAGTTTTGGGAGAGGAAACGTGGAGGGAATCACAAAAGAAAAAAAACAATGTGATTTATTTGTCACTTGGACTCTTGGTGTCTACATTTTCCCCTTCAAATGAACACCAGTCTCATTCTGAAATGAAAATGTGGGAAAAGAAAGGGATGCCGTCATGTATTAAAAACATGATTTTCAAGCTCCTCAAAAGTACTAAAACTGACTTTTTTTAGGTAGCTGTAGCTAAGAAAGTATCAACCGTAATCGGAAAACTAACTCATAGAAACCTGCATTGGACTTCACCTCATACTTTCCACAAATAAAATAATAGGGTCATCTGTTGAATTGCTATTGAGAAACATATTCTACGAAAACACTGCGCGCAAATTTAGTCCTTCGCGCCTAGAGGCGATGAGAATGAGGTGCTTGACGGACTTGGATTCGACTTGTTGCCTCGAACGTAAAAAAAGTTAGCGTCCACTATCTCTTAAGGAAAAAAAGAGGGGAAGCGTGGTCTGGTTTAGCCAAACACCATGTTGTGTCAAAACTCCTGCAAGCAATTCATGGTTTTAAGAATTCGTGAAAAAAAAAACTACTCTTTTTATACACTAGCTTAATATTTTGCGAATTGTGACATTAGCACAGTTTTATACGTTAATTTCAACAACCAAGAATTGATCGAGATATCGCTCTCGTTACTAATTGGTCTCTTGTGACCTTATTCGGGCTACAGTTTGAAAGCCTCAAGCTGAAATTTTGTCCTACCTAAGCTAATTTTGTGACTCGCTGTAACCGTCTTAAGATTCTCTGTCTCCTCAAACACGAAGTAACGCCATGAACGTCAATTTAAATCTCCTCGTTATTAGAAGTGAATGTAGAAATACTAATAAAGTGCAAGCCTAGATACACTTCGTTTCGTATAATCAAGTAAATTTCGACAGTTCTAAGGAAATCTCGAGTATGTAATGCAATATCAGTCAACATTTTTCGTTCAGTAATGAACCAGAAATTTCTATCATACTCTATGTACAATAACATTTGTCTTGCGTTGTAACTGTTAGTGCATAATATCATTACCAAATGCCCAGTTAACTGTCAGAATGTTCTAAAGTTATGTGAACCATGGAATTATAAATTTTGCCAACATTTTAAGCAATATTTTTGCCAGAGGGACGCATTCGTCTAGCTTATATTGTCTTGTGCTGGAATGAAATCAAATGTCAGAAATTTAGGCGTGAGAGATTGTGCTTCAGAAATAAGTCACTATTCACAACATTTGCCCAAAATTCAGCACTTTTTTTCTACGTAGAATTACTCTTTATGAAATTTTTATGTTGCTTTGAGAAACCTGCAATTTTAAATTTATGCTTTTAGCGTTGATTTATTTACCACGCCTTCTTCTGAGAAATTTAGCTGACAGAAAATCCTTAAAAGCCATTTATTTTGTAAATCAATCATTGTAACCTCCTTATAGTAATTTTTAAGGGAATGTATCAACTTTATATCCGTGTTAGTGTCGTATTAATATGTTGTAGAATTTTCAGTTATATTTTAATAAATATTGTTTTTGTGTGTAATCTGATCATTAGCGAGCACTTTTGGGCCTAGAAGCACAGTACCTGTCAAGCCTATGCGATCACTGACTATTTTGTTCACCTGATGGGGGAGGGGGTACACTGCTATAAGATCTCTTGGTGTGTTTTTTTAAATATCCTGAACACCAAGAACAAATAATTATTTCGTTATCAAAAGACCCTATATTTTTTCCTACTGTTGTATACCTGTATCAATATTTTCCTCTGCTCGATGCAGAAAATGACGTTCGCAAGCAGTATCATTGACAATAAATATGACTCTTGTTCGGAAGGACCCGGGTTCGATCCCTGGCTCAACCGATCCTGATTTAGGTTTTTCATGATCTCTCTGAATCTTTCCAGGCGATCGCTGGGATGGTTTCGTTAGGGCGTTGCCTCCCATACGCCTGAAATGCGTTGCAGTGTGTTCGTAAACAGCGGTTTCCTACCCAAGTATTCCACGTGTGCCAGTTGTGCCAATGTACGAAAAGAAAACTAACTTCAGGCAACGTCGGAACCGAATACCATGCTCATTAAAAATGCAGCTTCTAAGCCATCCAACATGGCAAACAAAACGGCCTTTTCAGACTGCCGTATTTAAAAATGTACTAACCGGATGTATATGAAACTCAGATTCCTACCTGCACTGAACTTAGTTGCAGACTTTCCACCAATAAAATTATATTGTCACCTCTTAATGTCCCATAGTAAAAACCGTTCGGCGGAAAGCTTGCACGCTAGTTCAGCGCTAGGATAGTTAAGGCGATGCGGCATTTTATGCGCGCTTCAAGGTCGACCTTATGTCTTCGTCGTTTCTGATCCGCTAACGCGCAGGTAGGCGGCGCCCTTAACATTGGTCATATCAGCCTCCTTTCCTAGTTCCTGTCCTTGACTACAGTTGTGTGTAACCATCTTTAATATATAATGACATCACTGTCGACGAGACGCATGGCCCAATAAAGTAGATAAGATTTCAAATGACTGAGCACTGCCGAATATAATTTAACGTGTAAATCCCTATCCTTGCTCACTTCACAACTCTCAGGTAGCGAGTTACTCTTACTCGTTTACTATTTGCATTTATAGGTGCAACTTCCGCCAGTCTTCCGCCGAGGACTCGTCTCAGGTTTTCAGTGAACAGAAAATGACTTCTCATTCAGAAATTCCTTCTGTCACTAAGGCAGATAGGTATACATCGTGTAATGCAAATAATTACGTGTACTATTAACAGTGAGGATATTCAAGCAGCGAAAATCATTTTATGCTTTTTTAGAACCTTTAATTGGTTTTGTGGTATTAAATTGTAGTAAAGAAATACTGACGTGGTGGATAAAACTGTAAATGAGTAAATTAGCTTTTAAAATTTTACATATTGATTATTAATTGTGTAAGACTCAAAAATGTGTAAAGTAAATTCGTTCGGCTGCAATTCAGAATAATTTTTTGGTAATATTTTTGTTTTATGCGACATGTCTCTCTGACACGTCACACCCCTGACAGAGCTCGTAGAGTCTGTATGTAATGAGCCGCGCTCTGATTTTTTAACTCTCCTAAGGGACGTTAAGGCGCAGGGTCACGCTACTGTCAGCTCTTATCGAACAACTCGACACCTCGCCATAGCAGCTCCTCGCGTTGTAGACGGGGATGTGCTCTAGTTACCGCCCACTTATATCACAACGAATTGACAATTCGCATAACTAAAAAATTTGTATCTTTGTAACTAGGATGAATGACGCTGTTTGATAGACAAACTATATTTGATCGAGATAAAATGGATTTTCGTTATAAAATTCTTATTTTATGTTAATTTTTATATTAAAACCGTTACCTACTTTATTTTTTATAACTTTTAGCACGTAGCTTGTGACCTCTAATATCAGTTGTAATTTGTTTCATTTCAGTAAGTCTTTTGGTTTTCGTTGGGTCTATACAGCCGTAACAAGCAAATTTTGACGTTGACATTACTTAGTGAAAATACTAAGCATGCTAAGAACTAATCAGGTGTTATTGATGTTAAATAGTTATATTTAACTCAAAAATTTACGTTGCACATCGCATACGTGAATAACATATTTCGAAAACTTCTTATAATGATAATACTCTGAAGGAAATTCCAGTATGAGTATGTTTTTTGTTTGCAATATCGATCTGTTGAGAAGGAATTTATCTTACGTTTATTCTTCACCAAAAACCTCACTGCAAACTTGGCCAGTCAGTCATTAGCCTGCATTGTACAGTTTTGGTTGTTGACTATTTTTTACTTCGTCGTTTCCATTTATTTACTCGGGAGTTGGCGGCCTCAGGGATGAACTCCTGGGATAGGCGAGAGTGAACCTGCCGTGCATGCATTTCGCAAGGATTGCGGTGAAAGATCAAACATAACACCCAGTCCTGAATGTTGGGAGGTGGCATTAAATTTTATCCTCCCCGGTCGGGTATCGAACAACGGACCCTTGGGTCCACCCGTCAGGAACTCTGACTACTTAGCCACCGTTACTGATTGTATATTAGTTATTCATGCACTGCGTCACCATTTTGTGGCCCATAATCCTAATACTGAACTCGGTGAGAAAGCCTTGACTGTAAGTGAGAATTTTCGGTCAGCGCTAAACGTCGAGGTCTTTAGTGCTGGTGAAGGGTGACATGAGGTGAGTGTTGAGCAACGCCGGAATGAATGGGCAGGGGAAACGGGAGATCCCTGAGAAAACCCGCCGACCAACGGCATCGTCCGGCACACCCCACCGGGAATCAAACCCGGATCGCCTTGGTGGGAGGCGAATGGTCTGACCATTCGCCCTCCGCGGCCCCAAAAAACCTTGAAGAAAGATTCATTACCACCAGTTATCTCTCCATTTCTCTCTCTGGCTAACCATAAGTTAATTTCCGTCTAAACGAAATATATAAAAATGACCAACAACAGTGTGAGCAGTTTGAGATAGGATACTATTCGGATGTATAAAATGTCCGCGTGTCAAACATATGGTGGCGGCCGTATTCAACAAAATGAGCAGCGCGACGCAAGTGCATCCACTGTTTATTTTCACTGACGAGCTGGCAGCTCCATGCATGTGGTGCTGCAAGTTGGTGAAGTCACGCACCAAATATAGTCGCAACTAGTAATTTGCACGAGCCCACATGTACGCACACGCACAGACGAAACTAGCTAAACTTCCTCTCGTGCCGTGAGGAATTTACGGCAAACATGTTGGACACAATCGATCACTATTGACGAGGTCTCTGTGATATTTGTCTTTCCGAACACCATGCACCAACCAGCGTCTGAGCCGTTTATCATTAAAAAAGTCCATCCGCCATTCCTCTACTGCATGTGACTTTCGTGTTATTTTACGAAAATATTCAAATACAAAAACAAATTGTGTAAAAATAATAACACGGTAGTTAGTTGCGCCATACTTGATTATAAGATAAACTGCCATATTGCGTAAAACGTTCACTGTTTGTTACGTTCCGTTTACTATTCATGTGTCAGATTATAATGTATATATTTTTTCTTTATTTGTGTTCCCATTTGACTGGGAAAAGTTCTGACCCGTTGTTACGGAATGTTTGTTATTTTCCTGCAAACAATTGAACGATATCACATAATTATCTTTAATTATACAAGATGAAACATGCCTCATGGTTTTGAAGACTATTTCGCGATTTTCCAATCCCTATATTGATATGACTGCGATTATTTGACAGTGCTGGCGTGTCTACAGACGAATACTGTAACAAACTTCCAGAATTCTTATTGGCTTAGATAAATAGGAACTCACGAGTAACTAAAACAAACCGTTGGATATTACATAGGAACATAGAAATCAGTAGATATTTTTTTAAAACTAATCAACAATTACCCAAGCAAAAAAAAAGTTCAAAAAATTTTAATTCGTTTAAATTTAAAATACATTCAATTGATTTTTTGATAATTGCAGGAAAAAAAAGTAAACTTTACTAGTTACAATTCTCCGTCACTTTGTTATTTGGTTCTTTCTCTACTTCTCTCTCTCTCTCTCTTTCTCGCCAGATGCCCATTTTCCACCATTTTTATAGACAACTGTGAAGGTATATATATCGCAAATAAGAATTTTTCCAATACACAACTGAGAACGCTGTATCTTTTTCAGGATACGGCTGTAATGCCATATCAATCACAGTAGTCTAGAATTATAAAAACCGGATTCGAATTGGTTTATAAAACGGGAAAAGAGAACTAATAGAGCAAATGAATGTTTTGATTGCGCTGAAACAACTTTGGAACATAAACAATTAAGAGGGCGTGGTACATAATTATACGCTAAAAGCATTACTCTATAACTGTAGGTTTCTTGAAGCCAATTTGCGAAAATTAAACAATAGCAATCCTAGACAATAATTTTAGTCAACGTTTTAAACAAAATAGTTTCCAGTGTTACGAACTTCTGAGGCACAATCTCTGACGCCGGAACCTCGTGCATCTAACTGCGACGGAATAGATCACGCGTAACGAATTAGTGATTCTGGATAAATATTTACTCATAAAGTTGGAAAATACCATTGTCTAGGATTGTCCTTGAGTATTTTATCCATATTGGCTTCGAAAAAAGCGTAGATCTCAATTGGTGATTTCAGCATTTATTTATCTATCACGCACTCTTCATTTTTCCCGAGGTAAGTCACCGTCTGCAGTATTTTTACGGGTTTTAACCAGGCGGAAAAATGATGGCAGCGTTTCTAACTGTTATTATTTCTAACGGTTTTCATTTTTTAACTATTAAAATATGATTAAAAAATTAGATGACTTTAAAATGAATTAACTTATTTAATGTTGTTAATTTTATAATTGAGATTTTTAAAAATGTTTTCTTTGTAAATGTCACGTAATCATTACCTTCAAGCAACTCTTTGAGGTAATGTTTTCATGGTATTTACAAAAAAAAAAAACATTAATTTTACCACTCTTAGTCATGAAATTAACAATAGGTCTAACACATTATTTCACAGAAACCCACGCCAACAATAATATTCATCTGCTCGGCTAGAAAACATGCATACAAATTACTAGGCTAAAAACTATCAGTAGGCTATTAATGAGATTGTCACCGGGATAGTCATTTAAGTGGAATTCGAGAGACGCGATATGAAATTTCACTGCCAAGTTGTTCCGTCAAGCGGATTTCTTGAACCACTGTAGTAGCATTATCTGATGTTATCAAATTTAAATTAGTATGAAATATCGGTATTAAGGGTCCTCCATAGTTAGGCTGCGTTTGTGTGTGCGCGACAGTAGCGGTACGGCTGTCACCTACCGACGTATGTAATGCATAGAGGTCGGAAAATTTCGCGGATTCAATGACCCGCATGCTACTCAAGCCCTGTCTATTCGGCCATTGTTAGAGAAGGTGATTTATCGCGGGAAAAGTTGACTGTCTGATAGGCTTCAATGTAATGTATTCATTTCTAACGCTTATATTACGTTCCTGGCGAGTCCCTATTTGACTGGGCCAATGATAACTCTGGTGCGCTACAACTGGACGTCTGTGATCCCTCTGTAAACAACTATACTGTGCTACATAACCGTCCGCCAATAATACATGACGCAAGACGCTACACTGAGTTGCAGAATACGCTGGCAGAAAACATTCTCGCGATTTTCCACCATCTCTAGCCATTGTCTATTGTTCCAGTGAGTAGCAGCTAGTGGACAAATAGTCGGGCCATGATTATGCATAGGACAGTGCAGTCTAACATGAAGATCACTGAACTAACGCATTATCGCGTCTCTGCTGAAGCCCGGCAGATGGCTTGCAGTGCTTTACTACTATCCTTTTCCCCATAGGACTTCAAGTGCTGACCACATTATTTTATTTATGGGCAGCGTAGTTCAACGTCTAACACTTGTTTCTATTGTTGTATTTTTCGAATCCGATTGTCAATTTTTCAGATGCGGCAGTCTGGAAAAGTTATTTTTGGCCGGAAAATAATGCTTCTAGTAAACCTGTAGAGTTTTTAAAACTATAGCGACATCGTTTGAATTGTGTGTTATTTTCGTAGATATACAGATATAATGCGCGATAAATAGTTTCGACGAAAAAAGAACAGTCGTAACTCGCTGCAACGTATTTGAAGCGCAGGTAGGGAGGTCCGTTAAATGCTAAATAGGCTTAGAGGCAATTTGTGAGCGGGCAAGAATAGACCAGACGCCGTGATAACAGTAGTAGGCAGTTCATCAAATGTTAGCAAATATGTCTAGCTATAACTTCAGTTTTAAATAATTTTTTTTTATAGTTTTGTTTTAGTGTTTTAGGAAACGTTCGCAAAAACGGATACGAATTCGTCTGGTTTTGATAAGATAATTGATGTTAGTTATCTTTCACTGACTTATTTACAACTGAAGATTTTTATACATACAAACATGTATTACCGTAAACATTATTTGCAGAAATTATGTTCCGATGCGTTGATTTAATTCCGAGGAAATTTAATAAACGTAAGTTCTTATTTGAGGATTTCCTCTGAAACGACATTGTGTGTCGAACATACATGTATTCCAATAGTGGCTTAGCCAGGATTTGAGAAAAAAAAAGTGTCGTGGGAAGGGGTTATCCGACAATAATATAATGTACACCGAACATCCTTTTTAAGCGTGAGGTCCGGGTTTCGTCCCCCGGGAAAATTTGTATTTCAAGGTGCAAAATAGCGTTATTTTTAGCAGATTTCGTTACGAAAAATTGAATATTCTACTGGTATTTTTCATTGATATATTTTCAATTCTTGAATTTTTATTTTAAAACTAATCACGAGAGGCAAAGGAAGGTCATAACATCTCCCCCTCCCCTCACATGCCACCAATTCAAAATAAATATGTATACCGCCGTGCCCGTGAGTTTCGTAATTATATCAATAATAAATTCTGTACTATCATTCTAACGATTGAAATAGTAACTTATTCCGAAGGACCTAATGTATTTTGGTAGAACATACAACGAAATACAGTAGTATAGAGTTAGACTGCAGACATTTCCTCTGATGCATGACCTTCACTTTGAAACAGTGGTCTGTTATAAGGAAAATTATGAAATATACCCCCTCATCCAACACCATCCATCTGTCGCCAACTACCAATGGACCGTAACATCGCGTGTAGACACAGAGGAAATGTTTTGTCCCTTCCTCCGCTCTCCTTTTCCTTCAGTCGTACTCAAGGTTTCCAGCTCCTCCAGAGAACGAAGTCAGAAAGGGAAAAAAGTTAGGGAATGGGAAATAAAAAAATTGAGAGGGAAAACGAACTGGTAGCAGTACAATAACTAAAGCTTACACCCTGGAACACTGTAGCCTTTGTGTACGTGACTGCGCTAGTAAACGATACATATAACGGTCCACCGACAGATATATCAGCATCATATTTCAGCAATAATGAACTACACTGTCTTGGAAAGATGCCAGCAGAAAGTTTACAAGAACCTTGCTGTAGCTGTGTTTATGGCATATAACACCATGGTTGTTCGGAAATACGTCAACAAATAACTCCGTACTAGTTGGGACCACATCAGGGGCGTCATTTCAGGTTTTTCTCGGGAAGGGGGGGTGGGGACAAGATTTTGTTTTCTGACGACAGTGAGCTTGTTGCATCTTTTTTATTAATTAAGCATGTATAAATTAGATACTTTAATAATACAACTTCAGTTTTATGTCCTTAAGTTAGCATTATTTACATTTAAAAAATACAAAAAATATATTTATAAACATAAAATTCTAAATCCAGGGGGGCATTTGCCCCCCCCCCCCTGTAGACCAAATGACGCCCCTGGACCACATAAGTTGGCGAAAATAATTTTGTACCAACTTGTATCGATTATTTACGTGCGTGATCGATTCATGGTCAGCTAACTCTCAATTGTCGTGGGACTCTAACCGCAAAACACAAATGTGTGGTGCCTCAGTCATCTTGTTGTGATTGTACTGTCAGATGAGCGAATTGACACAAAGGCACGGTTCCAATAACCACAAAACTGAGCTGCAGATAATCACGCAAGTCAGTGGAATAAGTTGGTACAAAAATCTTTTCACCAAAACCTTGAATCCCTACCAAATATTCTAGAAACATTTTCAACTAGCTTTTCAGCCATTCATTTTTTATGTGAATCTACAAACTAAGCACGTAAAAATTTTTTTTTTTAAATACAGGAACGTGACCCAATGCGAATGTCCATATAGGAAATATAAGAAACCAAACTTATTCGAAATATCACGCAAGAAATCAGAACGAATTCCAATACCTTATACTTTCAACAGACTGAAGGTCCCTGTTCCCTCTTCCCCCTGTTTTTCGATGATTATTATTATCATCATCATCATTTCCCGAAAGTTCAAGAAAATTGTAAGCTTGCACGTCCTGCATATAATATCCCTAGTCAAATTCAAATTGGTGGTGATACTTTGGATACTGTATACACAGCTGAAAATTAAAGGTATTAAAAAAAATACAAGGAAAACTGTGTGTTTAAGTATAGATGGGTGGGCTAATGTTTATAATGATTCTATAATATGTGTTGCTGCCGCAGACAATGTGGGAGAAGTATATCCAGTTGATAGAGTTGATACATCAGGTAATTCACACACTGCTGATTATCTGGTCAAGATAGCAGAAGCTGCTGTAACTATGTGTGAACATGAATTTAAATTCTTTGTCCGAAGCATCGTAACTGTATAACCTCCCTCGGTTTATTTGCAGAGAAAATATAGACATTAATTTTAATAACTGCTCTAGCAGGTGTTAGTAGTAGCGAAATAATAATAACGGAATTTCTTTATTTTCTGGATACTTCGGAAACCCGTGTTTAGCTAGTCAGTCCCACGCCTCTCTCGACGGCTGCAACTATAGTCTCCACAAATAATTCCCGGACGACGCGAATACCCGCGCTAGGGCACAACCACCTCTCGTGGTGCCTGCGACAAGAGTCCCGCAAACCAATACGTGGAACCCCGCGAATTCCCGCGTCTCCGGACACAACCACCTCTCGCGGTGTCCGCGGCACAAGTCCCACAAATATAACACACGAATATCTGCGGCAAGGTATACAACCACCTCTCGTGGTGTTCACGCCGATGTCTAATCACATACACGGACCCCCGCTTATTCCCGCGGCTCGGGACACAACCACCTCGCGTGGTGTCCGCGGCACGAGTCCCACAAATATAACACGCGAATATCAGCGGCAAGGTATACAACCACCTCTCGTGGTGTTTACGCCGATGTCTAATCACATACGCGGACCCCTGCGAATTCCAGCGGCTCGGGGCACAACCACCTCTCGTGGTGTCTGCGGCACGAGTCTCACAAATATAACACGCGAATATCCGCGGCAAGGTATACAACCACCTCTCGTGGTGTTTACGCCGAAGTCTAATCACATACGCGGACCCCCGCGAATTCCCGCGGCTCGGGACACAACCACCTCTCGTGGTTTCCGCGGCACGAGTCTCACAACTATAACACGCGAATATCAGCGGCAAGGTATACAACCACCTCTCGTGGTGTTTACGCCGAAGTCTAATCACATACGCGGACCCCCGCGAATTCCCGCGGCTCGGGACACAACCACCTCTCGTGGTTTCCGCGGCACGAGTCTCACAACTATAACACGCGAATATCAGCGGCAAGGTATACAACCACCTCTCGTGGTGTTTACGCCGATGTCTAATCACATACGCGGACCCCTGCGAATTCCAGCGGCTCGGGGCACAACCACCTCTCGTGGTGTCCGCGGCACGAGTCTCACAAATATAACACGCGAATATCCGCGGCAAGGTATACAACCACCTCTCGTGGTGT
>PNEQ01120363.1:0-40435 GCA_003012365.1 Medauroidea extradentata | reverse complement strand
ACAATGTATCTGGTGCAAAGAAGCTTTTGCCTGCTACATGGGTAATATTGTACTCGAAGCACATAAGACGCATTCTCATCCTCTGCAACCTTGGTGTTAATTCTGTCAGCGGTGTTGTGGCCAGTAACGCTACCAGTGGTTTATGGTCTGTGAGAATTGTGAAGTGAGCTCCAACGACATACTCACGGAACTTTTCACATGCCCACGTGACCGCCAATGCTTCCTTTTCGACCTGGGCGTACCGTGATTCTACATCGGTAAGTCCTCGAGATGCGAAAGCGACTGGCTTCCACTCCCCCTGCTGCTGCTGTTCCAATACACTGCCAAGACCATAGGAAGAGGCATCTGCTAGTACTCGTGTTGCCGCTCCTTGCTGATACAGTGCCAAACAGGGGTGATGGCTAAGCTCCTTCTTCAGTTTTTGTATTGCCTCTTGCTGGGGTTGGTCCCACACCCACTTCGTATCCTGGTGTAGTAACATCCGCAGAGGGTGAGTTTTGTCTGCTAGGTGTGGTATAAACTTCATCAGGTAGTTTACCATACCCAGGAATCTTCTAAGTTCCTGCACGTTTGTAGGATCTGGCATGTCTGTAATTGCCCTTGTTTTGTCTGGATCTGGTGCCACCTTGCCCTATGTGATTACATGCCCCAGAAACTTTACCGTCTGTACTCTAATGCGGCATTTTGCCTTGTTAAGGGTGATGCCACAGTTCGCCAGCTTACCCAATACTGCGTCCAACCGTTGGTCATGTTCCTCTTTGGTGCGGCCACACACCAGTATGTCGTCTGCCTGGTTAACAACCCCAGGCATACCTCCCACCCTTTCCCCAACAGTATCAAGCCAGCATTTACCTATTTCAATGTATAAGGGCTTAATTAAATGGAGGCTGTCCTTATTTTTACCCGTTATATCACCATACATAGGTGTAACAATTAACTTCATGCGTTTGATCAGTGCATTTCATACAATGTGCATTTCACATCTCCCAAAAGGACGTTGATCGCACTACCTATCAGCAATGTGTAGAAATATTTCATTGCCATGACTATATCAACTTCTGGAAATAAATTATAAGTTCATGTATTGAGTACTCCCAAAACTCCTAATTTATTTTTACATACGATACTGGCTATGACAGTGATACTTTGCAATCACTTATACATGTAATTTTTGACAACTTTAGGTAATAATGTTAGAAAATGCTGTAGTGGCACTACCTATCACCCATCTTGTGAACTGTCCTATAGTTGCGCAATCTATCCGCCCTGTACACTGCTTCTTGCTATGTTCACTTAATCATTTGTACGTTTTTTTACTAGTTAACTTAATATCAAATGTCGAAGGACTGTCTTTATGATACTTAAGTTAATATTGAAGATATATAAAACAATGAAATGAATAACTACATCTGCTTTTTTCTCCTTACCATGGTGAATATTTACATACGAGCATTGTAATGGTAGCTGCTAATGCATGTCTAGTCGATGTTCACTAATGAGTTAAAATTTGATTTGGTGACAACAGGAGATTTTAGCAACCAATTTCATGAATATATTTGTTCTGAAGACTTCTGCCTATTGAGGTAAATTATTATTATTTTTTTAATATATTGTCTTATTTTCTGAAGGAAAAAAGAAACATACTTTGGACTTGTAAGAAGGCAATTGAGAACTCTTGTTTTCTAATTTTTTTGGGTCAAGGGTCCATCACTCACCTTATTTTTCTATTAAAATCTACAGAAGTTGGACTATGCGCGCGTTAGAAGGTACTTGGTGCTTAGAGTTCTCATTTATTATTGGGACATGGGTCGGTCATATACGGTATTCAGAGGAACATTTGTGATTGGAAGTTCATATTTTCATGATTACATATCTTAATTTACCACAAAATGTAATGAAAAATGAAGACAGGCTAGAGGCACGTTGCAGAAAAAAATGCCATTTTAAGATTGAGTGGGGGAAAAAAGACTCTGTTTAACTTTACAACAGCAGCGTTTTCACAAATGTAAAGAATGGAACCATGAGTATTCATAAAACTGGGGGTCTAGCAAATTTTCTTTTAAATATAGGAAATCAATAATACAAAATGATATTCATTTGTAAACATTATGAAAAATTACAATTAAAGGTGACTTTTAGATTTTTTCCATAATGAAGTTATAGAAATTTGAGTATTTCCAACAAGCAACTCAATTCCAGTATAATCCAGTATTGCCAGGTTTTCCAGCACTGTAGACACCCTGCTCTTGTACCACCTCTCTTTATTAACAAATCAGCAATTATACTGGTAAGAACATAAAACCATCTCTCCTTATGACAGAAACTCCTTATGACAGAAACAGGAAATGATGATGGCTGCATACAAAGCTCAGAAAACAAGAGAATAGGAAGGTGCACACCTCAAACTCGACCTCCTTGTGTGTCTTGTCAAGTAGCAGCAGCAGCTCGCCCTTCTGCAGCGGCAGGTAGGTGCGCTTGTAGTGTGCCGTTCCCTGCGCCTTGTACAGCCGACCATCCCAGTGCACCCCGCTGTTCAGCTTCATGTCCAGGCTGCAACCACAACACAACACAGCTCAATCACTGAAGACTCACTCGGAGAGGGGGGAGGAGACAGGGGTAAACCCACAATGGCTTAACTAGTAAAGTGCTACTAACTGTAGTAATGCTACAGGTCCACAGTTCAAATTTTAGTACTAGTTTTAACTTTCCTCACAAATTATATTTTGAATCTAAACCTTGACATATTTACTGTAGTTACAATAACTACCTGACAGGAACTACAATAATCACTCACATTTTCCAACAAAAAAATTAAACTAGATCAATAAACATTACAGTAGAATTAAATAAAGTTCCACTTAAACTCACAACTTCAAAATGTTCAATCTCGTGAAATATAACTCTGTCTAGACGACATTTAAAATGTGATCACCTGTATGTAATAATTTGCTAAAAATTTATTATGAAAATTACGAAAACTAGTCACATGGTGTTTCAGTTTTACCCACACCCGTTATAATTGCTCAATGACGAAGAAATATTTGACTTGTTTCCCCGCCCCTCCTAACCCAACACTGCATCAATACCATATTTACTCACGTAATGGCAGCACATGTCTTTTGTCGAAAGACGAATGCCTGCACATGGGTGTTCACTATAGACAAATGTGGCACTAGCACATTACGTAAACCACTGGTGGAACACATTCTACACAAATTTCTGAACTGAACTTCCATGAGTTACGAGAGTCTCGATTGTGCGTTCTGAGACATCACAGCACTACACAGTAATCGAGAGCATATAGTAGTTATATGAAGATAAAGTGAGCAATAAAGGCAAATTAATTTGTCACTTTATTTCGATAGGGCATCCAGGTATCAAGGGCAAACAGAAGGCAAAGCGTCTTTGTACAACAACATAGTCATGATCAATGGCAGTTCTTGGTTTGCGACTAACAACAGATTTGTGGAAGAGAGTAGAAAAACTATTTGAAAAGTAGTTGGGCTGCCTGTAGGAGAAACTACTCCTGCTGGGTGCCTGTCATCTCTTGGCACCCCTGAAAGGTGACTAAAGGTTCAATGAACACTACTATACTGCTCTTAAAGAGTGCCAGACTAGGAAAATGTGTGCACTGCAGCCGAACATATAACCCTTATCCATGCAGCACAAGACCTTAGTTTGACATCTGAGAGGCCTGGTAAAGTTGACGCATGCTCGCGTCTTGTGCGGTGAAGCCGCCGCCTCATCCTGCCCGTTCCATATTCCTGCACCTAATGTAAATCCTTTCTACCGTAATTACTCCCGAACACGTCAGTGCACTCCAACCTGACACCAAGTGTTTTATATTAAAACCAACCTAACCCTTTCTTAGTTATCCTTCATTCACAAAACCCTGGGCAGGGTTGTTTAATGTATTTTTCCTACAAGACGCCTTGCCGCCTGTAGGCACGCCACCCACAGCGCAGGAAAACAAAAGGAGAGGGAAGAACCACCCCCTCGCGTCCGCGTTGTCTCTCATTAGGCGAGCGGCCGGCCAATCACCACAGATCACCTCAAGAAGGGTATAAAAAGAGGGAGTTGATTGTCACTCGCTCTGTAGAAGTACACCTGCTACAACAGAAAAGTTCAGTTCTGCTGCGGTAGATTTCTCTACTCTCATCACTTCTACAAGCTACAGCTTCAGGCACGGAAGACCAGCGACTGCCGGATCCCTTCCAGAAGCACCCATCATGACAGTGAGAGCCTTCTACACCAGCTGTCCTGCTTCACCAACCAAGAGCCACTTTCCGAGGCATCGTCACCTGCATTAACGACTCTCCCCACGGAAGCTAGTGCTCTTCTGCCAGTTTCCATTGTTGGCGTATGCGAATAAACCACACAGCAACATCATACCTATATTTTCTTCACTCACCATACCTTCCATTGTTGACAAACCTATCCACCTACTAGACACCTGTGACCCCTGCATACTATAGGGTCGCCACGGGAGTTTGTTATCGGGTTATCATAAGTATTCTTTGTCTGGGAGGAGGCGAAAGCCACGCGCTTTCCAGGTTTTCCTCATTATGCCCTCTGGATGGAGGTAGCACGACTACACTGTGCTCTTTCTGAGCGGTGTCGGGTTTTGTCTTGTCTGGGAGAGGTGAAAAGGCATAGGGACGTGCTGAGGCGCACTTCTAGCGCTCCTATACAAGTCCGCCTGCCCAGAACCAACACTAGTTCCACCACATTAAGGCTTTGCATGCCACATCAAGTGATATTACGGGATACCGGACATCAACAATCAGCTAGCCAAACTGCTTTACCTTCATCTGAGCCACCATCAGGCTATGCCTAAGAGGTCAGGTAGGAAGTTGAGAGCCAGACAGGATTTCGCCAAGCTTGTACAGAGGGCACTGGAGGTTAGGGATCCTGTAACAGGGGTGTACTGGATCCAGAAGGAAGTTTCCGCCACAGCACTAAGAGGCACCCCACTCAACAGCCACGTCATTGTTCGGCTGGCATTGCAGACACCCAGTGGATCAGCTTTCCTTAGCACCCCCTTCTCTTTACCAGTCTCCGTCTCAACCCAATCCTTGCCTTGTGAACCCCTTCCGACACAACTCCAACCTTGGCACCTTCATGCTCTCCCGCCCGGAGGATCAGCACCCGCATTGTTGCCACTTCCTCGCATCCACCTTCGGCTACACCTGCTGCAGAAGCACAACCTCCAGTGCAGCGCTAGTTTCCCTCACTTTAATATCCTTACGAGGTGGGAAGAGTCCGCTTTCTAGCTGTTTGGCGAGAAACTACCCAAAAAGTTGTTGCATGCTTACAATGCTATTGAAATACAGATATTCAGTATTCCCTTTCAATGTACAGTAGAATCCCGTAATAGTGAGCACGATAATGGTGAGTACTCTGTTATAACGAGGCCTTTTCGAGGAGTCAACAAAAAGGTAACAAAACTTTTCTGTTAAAAATTGTGATTTTATCTGAAGAAAAAAATTTGGTGCCATCGCGTGAAGCAGGTGGGCGACGAGTTTCATGGCAGTATGAAATGTGCTTTTGTAATCTGTGATAGGTACACCACCTCCTGCTGGTCCATCTCACCATTGCTCCTTTTACAGTAAATCCTTCGGCTATCGGGACGGCTCCAACGCATTCTTTTGGCTTGAAAACTTAAACCTCTACCCATCCCCAAGCAAATGCGTTAATGTGATTTTCTCAAAATAAAATAGTGGCCACCTACATGCGATAAGATTCTTCTGTAGTCATTCACAGTCATCCGCAGTCATTGTGTTTCAACTACAACTTGTATTTTCTGATTTGTTTTAATGACAATGATAAAAATTTTTATTTACAACTTTTTATTAAAAATTTTACTACACCTCCGGATTTTTGCTTTGGATTACGACAATTACTATCGAACTACTTAGAATTTTGAAGACTGATTTTTGACGTGATTTTTAATGAGATGAGCATCAAATACATATTGGATCTCACTCCTCAATACAGCAGGAGATCATCTGCTGCCCATGCGTCCATCAGCACTCTGAGCTGGGCTAGCTCACCCTTATTATGTTTCATCATGTGTTCCTGAACATTTTCGTTACTGAGAAGATTTGAACTGTGCGCCCACGAGCCCCGCCAAAGAACTCGCTAGTCCCCCTCTCCTTTCATACGTCAGATGTTCATATAACTTCGGGCGGCCTCGGCCGTCTTCGTACCTTTCCCCCCTTTTCCCCTTCCCCACCCTGCCAGCTAGTCCGTGCCGCCGACGCTCGCCTCGGGGCACTCTGCCTCTGCTTATCGACCAGCATGGTTCAATGGATCAACTCGTGGCCGACGCGGCACCCATGACTTCTACTGGCAATGTTTGGTATGTTTTGATTTGATTCTTAGTTTTCTTAATCCTTCAGCTTTCGCGTTCTTTTGGTTTCAACTAATTAGTCCGTTTTCCGTTGTGTGGTGCCGTTTCGGCCGCTAACTGACCTACGCCCCTTTTAACTTACCAGTGTGGGTGGTATGTATTTGATTGATGTTATTTAAATTGTTAATAATGCCGTTTAATTCTGGATTGCCATTTTGTAATGAATAATAACATGTAATTTTCGCTAAGTAAACCTAGCAGTTATTTGAATTATCTGAGTTTAATTCAGTATTGTTTGAGACTATTTTACCTTGTCCCAGTGTGTGTATTATGTCACCATTAGGGTTAGTAGTGGGAGTGGCAGGAAGAGTGTGCCTTGGCATGAGATATGTGTCTCTCGTCCATGGATTCACAGCCGTCTTTATTTAATATTGTGCTGGCAGTGTAAGAAACGGGCACAATTTTTTGCACGACTCTGTTTCGGCTGTGTCCCAAGGCACGTTACATTCAGTTTTAAATTTTGATCCAAAGGTGACGTACACGGGACATTTTGCGGTAAATAGTCAGATAGGTTTGAATTTCTTGAGTGACCACGAGCGGATGAGGTTAGTTGTTTTGTTTATTGCTACCTATATTAACTTGCATCATGACGAGTGTTCCAGATTTCGTGTTGCAGCGCAGTTCTGGTGGAGCTTTGTGATTATCTGTCAAATGGTGGAGTTGTGTTCGAATGGAGTGAGGATGTTACTGCGTTGCATATTCGCGCTATCTCTTACATTAATTCACTGCACATTGTTAATGATACGGCTTTAGGAGGCTCAGATGTTGCTGCTGACCGTCCTGTTACCACAGGGCAGACTTTGCTAATGGAAAGGGTTAAGTCTATACCGCTTTTCACAGCAATGGACCGTGATTCGGTCATTAGTTTTTTGTTGGCTGTAGATGACGTGTATCATGGATTACAGTGTAACAATCAGGAAAGTCTGTTTTTGACATGTTTGTAGGCTAGAATCGAGGCACAGACAAGTACGATGTTGGCACATATTGTGCGAACTTTTGCCAGTTATGACGATTTTAAAGTACAACTGTTAGAATGTACTGGTGTCAAGGCTGAGTGGTCGGCTGTGAAGATGCGATTCATTGACAAGTATCAACGACCGGAGGAATCGGTCACTGCATGCGTTTGTTGCGTTCTGAATTGCGCTCGCGCAATGAACTTGAAGCGGCCAGTACCTAAGTTGGTGCACGGTATAATGAATAATTGGGTGCCTAGCGCCCGTGTGCACCAATTTGTGAGAGCTACTCCCGTTACCGTTGATAAGTTGCGTCAACTAGCTCTGGAGGTGGATAGGTAACTGTCCTTGGAGGCAGATTATCGCCGTCATGTTCCCGTTAATCCAGAGGTGTTGGACTGTGGGTCTGGTGTACAGACCGTTGCGAGTCATCGCTTGGTCACTCCTGATGTCAGGCATCATTCAGTGACACGTGGACAGAGTCAGATGCGTCGAAGTCAAGCCAGCGTTGGGCGGCAGGTAGCCTCGGGGCCCGTAACCAACTCGACGAGTGTTGAACGTACCATGTTGCGTTGCGCTAACTGTTGTTTGTGCGGACATGTAGCTCAAAATTGTACGCTACCAGAAGTGAAACGTGGCTTAAGGGCGTGTTTTAACTGTGGTCGGCAGGGGCATTTCAGATTTCAGTGTCAGGGAAACTGAGGTACGCCGCCCCTTTGCGTGTTAAGAACACGCTGCGTTTGGATTCTCAGGTGACGCACGTCGATTGTTTTGTGTCGGTGTCTCTGTATGGCATCTTCCGTGCCACAATAGATACTGGAGCCTCACACTGTTTCGTGCGTGAACAGTTGTGGGAATTTCTGTTGGCACGTGATCCTCGGTTGAGTTCCTTGGGTTGACGACTCATCCGCACTGGAGCTGTGCATGGCAAACTGACAGGTTGTCAAGTGCACTCATTCTGTCATAATGCATTTCAAGATCAATAGATTTTCTTGGACGTACCGTTTTTGGATTGTTCAAGGGCTGATTGCTGACATTGTGTTAGAAGTAAATTTCTTGTATCACCCTCGTGCAGTGGTGGACGTGCATGGTGCACGCCCCTCAGGTTATTTGTCCGTTACGTAAGTGTAAGACGTCCACTCTTGCACTGTTTGGATGTGTTGCTGTGCCAAGTCCCTCTCGGGAGGAAGCCTTGGAGATGTTGTTGAGTGACTATTCGGATGTTGTCACCACACGCACTGGTAGGTGTGATGTCTTAACCTACAAATTTGCTGTAATTGATGATGTGCCAGTTAGAGTACCATTTTATTCTTACAATCCTCCCAAGTTGACCATCATGAGCCAAATTGTGGACAAACTGCTTAGTGAAGGTGTAATTTCGCCCTCAACTTTGGATTACGCTAGTCCTGTCTTTTTGGTGTCAAATAAAGATGGCGGACATCGGTTGGTCACAGACATGTCAAAGGTTAATGAGAAGATTTTTCTTGACCCTTTTCCAGCTCCCACTGTAGATGCTGCTCTTC
Organism: Medauroidea extradentata; assembly: GCA_003012365.1. Taxonomy (NCBI): domain Eukaryota; kingdom Metazoa; phylum Arthropoda; class Insecta; order Phasmatodea; family Phasmatidae; genus Medauroidea; species Medauroidea extradentata. The sequence goes on along the minus strand of PNEQ01120363.1, from coordinate 31,547 downwards.
AGCACCTTGAAAAGTCTAGTGTATATTCGGTAATAGATCTTAATGCTAGTTTCCACCAGTGTCTTCTGCATCCTGATTGTTGGAAGTACACTGCATTTAGAATGTCATGGGTAAATTTTTAGTTTAATTGCATTTCCATGGGTGCAAAATTTGGGACGCAGGCTTTGTCACGTGTACTCGACCACGTATTGTCAGACCTTAAGTTTAAATGTGTCTATAATTATATAGACTATATCATTGTATACAGCAGTACCTTTAAGGATCACCTGGAACATTTGCGCCTGGTTTTGACCCGGTTGCGGTCTGCTGGTCTTACTGTCAACCCTGGAAAGTCACACGGGCGTCGTCGTCAGTGAAATTCTTGGGGTGTGTGGTGTCCGAGGGTCACTATTCCCTGAAGCGTAAGAATGTAGTCTTTGTATGGGGCGAAGAACAGGAGCTGAGTTTCGTTAAATTGAAGACAACCTTGGCTAATGCTCCGCTTTGCATATGGCTGATTTCGATCTCAGGTTTGTGCTTCATGTGGATGCCTCCAGTGTTGCGCTTGGTGCAGCATTGAGCCAGTGGCGGGATGGCTCGTTGTGTCCAGTTGGTTTTGCCAGCCATACGCTGTCCGACTGTGAACGTCGGTTGAGCTTGTTTGAAAAGGAGGCCCTGGCATGCGTCTGGGGAACGGCCAAATTTGACTCCTTTCTAAGTGGCATAGAATTTGATCTATGTACTGACAGCCAAGCAGTTTCGTGGTTGTTGGGGCATGCTAACGACTTTGGTAAATTAGGTCGATGGGCTTATCGGCTGATGTGTTTCTGTTTTGTTATCCAACACGTACCAGGGTCAGATAATGCCGCTGCCGATGCGCTGTCGCGCATGTATGACCCCAACGAGTTTGTTGTCGAGCCTTCTACTACTGCATCCTTTGGAACCTTAAGCGCCGTTTTTACTACCAGCCAGAGTTTCTATGTGAGACTTCAGGAAGCTCAGTCCTCTGATCCGGTGTGTTGTGATCTCGTCGCCGCGATCCAATGCGGAGATCAAATCCCTTACATTATTAAAGATGGTCTCTTGTATTACGTGGGACGCCGAGGGAGTGTAAACCGTCTTATGATTCCTGAACATTGTAGGGCTGAGTTATTATCCTACTATTACGACTCTCCCTTTGGAGGTCATCTGGGATGTCAGGGCACGCTAAAGAAACTGTGTGGACGCTTCTATTGGCCCACGGTGAATAAGGATGTGCGCCAATACATCTGGCGATGTGATTTGTGTTTGCGCGCTAAACCTCGCGCAAAATTCTAGTGTGGGACTGTAAACTGTGGATTCCGTGTCATACAGTTGGGAAACAGTGCATTGTGACGTGTTTGGCCCTTTGGTTAGATCTACCAAAGGTAACCTGTACATTTTGATATTGTTGGACATTTTCTCCAGTTTTGTCATCTTAATTGCGTTAAGGTCTTTGAAGAGCAGAGAGATCACGAGAGCATTGTCCGACCGAGTGTGGTCAATGTTTGGACCTCCAGTTAATGTCGTGATGGACAATGCGTCTTATTTTGTGTGAGTTCAGTTCCGTGACATGTGCTTCTAATGGGGCATGCCACGATTTACATCTAGTCCGTATTAACCTTGTGAAAATAGAGTCGAGCGGTTTAACAGGAACTTGAAGTGTACCTTGACTGCTCTTTACCACTCCCAGCAGACTTATTGGGACCAGGATCTGGACCTAATAAACTTAGGCTTTAATTCTGCAGAGTCTGGAGTGACAGGACAAAGTCCAGCTCGCATTGTTTTGGGGCGAAATGTTCTGCATCCATTATTGAATGTTTGGGGCGTGCCGTCTCCTGCCGCTCCTATGTTGGATGTCTCTAGAGAGTGACTTGCTGCAGATGTGTTGGCTCGTCTGTATGACGAACGAGCGCGCCTTCAGGCCCGATATAATGCTGGCCGGGTTCCGGCCGATTATCAGGTTGGGCCGTCTGTCTATTGTAAGACCTTTTGTCTTCCTTCTCGTCCTGTGATCGAGGTAGTAAGCTCCTCACCCGTTTTGTAGGTCCTTATGATGTGGTTAAATTGCTTGGACCGAACACCGCGCTTTTGGCTTATCGTAACACTGGGCGTATTGTGCGGAAAGCACACGTCAGCCACTTGAAACATGCCGTTGATAACCTGGAAGACTAATGGCTTGCAAGTTGTTGTGTTGCAGGGTGATAGAGATGTACGAGGCGTCACATTGAATCTTTGGTGCCAGCACACAGAAGAGGAATTCGGCTGCGGGGGGGCAGGGCCCACTCCCCTAAATCCGCTTTCCCCTGTTGTTCTTATCCTGGGTTTCTTATCCATGCGTGTGTGTAATAATAATGAGGTGGAGTGTCATAAGTGTGTGTTTGTGTGTTTAGTGTTGTGTTGTAATGCATGTTTGTTTGTGGTAGTGTTGTGTTTGTTTGTTGTGACCGGTCATCTGTGTATTGTTGTGTTAGTTTGTGTTTTTACCTCCGGAGGATATCATATTGAGGCTGTAATATTAAGGTTATGCGATTGTGCTTATAAAGCACATAACCGTGAGAATATTTTGAGTACACATGTGTTATGAATACGCTTATAATTTACGGTGCACCGAGGTATACATTATATAGATAGTGTTTTTTTGTATTTTATATAATGTGTTATTCATTTATTAATATATTTATATTTACTTTGTACCTAATGTATTATGTGTATTGCACTTTATTTATTTGTTGATGGAGAATTTATTGTAATGTGTATTTTCAATTTGATATTTTTGTGGAAATATTTGGCTAAATGAACTATGTGAAAAGCTACTAGATTATGTTGTGTATCATACTGGAAAGTGTATTGTATTATGGATTCAGTCAATTTAATAGTTCAGATATTGTGTGATGTAATAGTGTAATTTCTGTTTTTTCGCTACATTTTCAGAAGCTTAAGGTTTTGTGCTTTTGATTTTAATCATTTTGTTTTCGTTGCATGTGCTTGGGCTGCTTCTCTTCCCGTATCCCTGATGCACGAGATGGTACCTACTCTTCACGAACTATGAAGGGGACTTCCGATCTGGCGCAGAGGCTCGTAAATCGATTTCATCTCGAAAGCGTGTCCTTCCTCGACTTTTCATGGACCTATCAGATTCGATTTTCGTGAGTGACAACCGGCATGACCTAAGGTCTGTGAGACCCGTTGTGTTATTTTGAGTGGGGGAGTTGAGCTGGGCAAGCTCAACCTTCAACCTTATTGTGTTTCATCATGTGTTCCTGGACATTTTCGTTTCTGAGAAGATTTGAACTGTGCGCCCATGAGCTCTGCCAATTAACTCGCTAGCCCCCTCTCCTTTCAGACGTCAGATGTTCGTATATCTTCGGGCAGCCTCGGCCGTCTTCGTGCCTTCCCCCCCCCCTTGCCCCTTCCCCACACGGCCGGCTAGTCCGTGCCACCGACGCTTGCCTCTGGGCACTCTGCCTCCGCTTCTCGACCACCATGGTTCAAGAGATCAACTCGTGGCCAACGCGGCACCCATGACTTCTACTGGCAATGTTTGGTATGTTTTGATTTGATTCTTAGTTTTCTTAATCCTTCAGCTTTCGCGTTCTTTTGGTTTCAACTAATTAATCAATAACATGTAATTTTCGCTAAGTAAACCTAGCAGTTATTTGAATTATCTGAGTTTAATTCAGTATTGTTTGAGACTATTTTACCTTGTCCCAGTGTGTGTATTACGTCACCATTAGAGTTAGTAGTGGGAGTGGCAGGAAGAGTGTGCCTTGGCATGAGATATGTGTCTCTCGTCCATGGATTCACAGCCGTCTTTATTTAATATTGTGCTGGCAGTGTAAGAAACGGGCACAACTCAACAGGAAATGTTTTGACAGGGAAAGCAGGCGAGCTATCTGCTTTGCTTTGTGAAGGTGAGAAGCCATATCCCAGATAACTCATCACTGTTGAGAGTAATTACCGGTATTAGATGTGGATGTGTTCTACGCTTGACATCATCAGACAATCTTGTTGAAGAAGAAAAAAACAAAACCACTAGGTTCCCATGTGTCTTACCACAATAAAGATGATGCACACATTTTAATTTTGTAAACAAAGCTAAAAAGAATGCATGCAATTCAACATTTCTCTAATAAAATTAAACAATGTCCTTGAATAGGAAAACTATGTCTCTTAAGAATTTATGACAATTATTCAGTTGTACTTGTTTTCTTCCTTTGACAAGCTTGGCTGATGGAAAATGCAGGTAGCATTTTTTTTCTTGTTCTTACTCTGCTCATTCGGGCGAGCGAAAAAACCTGCTTGTAAAATTATAGATACAGTACCGTACACACGACTGTAATTAGTATTCACATTATTTTTGCGTAAATAGTACATTGTGTAAAGTTGGGAGTGTAAACATTATAATTGCCAGTCCCAGGTGAAACGCCAGTGTGTTTATTAGCGGCCGCGCAAAACTTTAGTTCCAGGCCAGCAGCAGTCACACGGATTCGCGAAATTAAGTTCCACTCGAAGAAAGTAATTGTGTGTTTGTCCTTTGAGCAAGTTGTGGCTGTGAATGCGTCAGAGGGAGGGATAAAGTCATACAGCTAGCCCCTCTTTTATTCATGCAATCCCACAAACCCCACGCATCATAACTATGAGTGTTCCCATTTACAAAAAGCAGCATTTGTAGGTCCTACATATGCTCCGCTGTGAATACAATGTCTCCTTTAACACAATGCCATTCCAAAATGCTGTATTGGTTCGAAAGCGAACTCAGTAATAAAAGAAGCTTGACATGTTCTAGGCCACACAGAAGTCGCATGTAAAAATATCTGTTACGCGACTAGCTGTATTATTTGGTTCGTTATGTACACGCAATGCAGCTGCAGTCACCACTGTGCAGCGAGAAGCTGCAATGGGCGAGTTACCGGTACTTATTGTAAGACAAATGCTGCGGCAGCCGTACGCTGTCAGGTTTTCAGTTTGTTATGGCGAGATCAACATACTCATTTGTACCATTCTAAGCTATTCAAAAAATTCAAAAACAAAAACTCTGTACTTACACCATTTTCATACATCAGTAAATATATCATATCATAACTTAAGAATTAATGACAGAGTTGTACTCAAATTTTTATGATGTGTAATTTCACTATCTGGATGCTAATGAAAATATCAGCTGACCAAAAATGTTCTTTCTTAAATGTATATAAATGTTTTCCTAACAATATGTATGTTTGATCACAGAATGAAACACGAAAAAGTTGGTTAGTGAGAAACTTTTTTATTATTGAAGTTGGGGAATGAAAGTGAGAAAGTTGTTTATAATGAGCTGAATTTAATATTAAAAACTACACTACTACAATAGCTTATGCCATTCTTTTTGTTTATAGGGAGATATGTATTGTGTATTAGGTCAACGTGCTCACTCTGCAAGCCAAGATGTCAGACGGGTGCTCAAAATTTTGTTATCCTTGCTGGCTGTGCGGTTCTGTCAGGATAGGACAGTAAACAACACACATATACTGTAATCTTCCTTTAGTCAGCAGATACTTTTTATCCTGACTAGTCCAGGAAAGCACCTATGTCTCACAGCCAAGTGATTTGTTGTGTAAAGTGGCTGATTTTGGAGCAAAAATTTCATTACAGTAATGTGTGTTATTTGGTTTAACATTTATTTGAATTGTAATGCTTCTTTATGCACTCTTACTTATTTTATGTGTATTGTTTTTGCTGCCGGATAGCCCAGTATAGTGCTATTAGCTACTTGTAATCGCTAGGTAAATAAAGAGTGCTTGAAAGCACAAGTCACTTTGTTTCAGTTCCACGGGTCAGTTTATTGCAGTTTGTTTATCACAAAGGATCTTAGGAGATACAGCACCTTCGTACATTCGGCTTGCAAACAGATTTTGAGAGCTGCGTGCTGACACAAGTTAGGTTTTAGCCCGAGCTGAGGTCCTGTGAGAAATTACATTCACCGAGTGTATTCAATACCCGCGGTAGAACCGGTACGGCTCTTCAAAACTAGACAGTTACAATCTAGGCTGCGGTGACCGCACTTCTGTAGACAGCACACCAACCACTTTCGAGCTTGCCAATTAACTTCCAGTCTCGTCTTTTACACCACCGGGCAACCAAAATTCCATGCCCTCTGGCACCGCACGTTACTACCCCGGCGCGCCAGGGCAAAACGCTCCCCTAGTGCCAAGCCACCCTTACAGATTACTCCACTGTCACATAGCTAGTCATTTTTACATGGCTTTACACTTATATGCTTATAATACACTGATTTAAGATACAGTCAATTCATTCAATAGGTATCCAAAACAGTGATTATGCTATATTTAGCCTTATGACATTAATAATTAACTAAATTCCTTGCGGATGAAGAAACACTTCCTACCCCCAGGGGACTATTTGGTTGACGTCACAAGAGTCTAAAAATTTCAGAGTCATCATCTAGCCAATCAGCACAGATGTGATCATATTTGGTGAGGTATCCTTCAGCCCAACCTCCATTTGCCGGAAAAACAGCCTGTCGGCTAGGCTAATGATCATCACTTCCTCTCAGACACAGCAACTTAAATAAACACTAATAAACTCTAACAGGTGTAAAACACAAAAATAAGTTATTTAGATAATCTGCAGGAAATTAAATACTGATTTGTTTGATACCAAACTCAATACAGCTCCTTTTAATTTAGTGTAGCACTAAAATAACAGTATGTATTCTTATAATAAAAGAATAATCTTCAACAATCTGAACTTCGCAACAAACTCTTACAGAGGCAACTTCTGACCACACAGTACTAAAAGGAGAATAAATACTGCAATGCACTAAATGAACAGATTGGTATGCAGTTTTAAAACAAAACAGTTAAATTCACATTTACGGTGAAACCTCATTAACACAAACCCTGTTAATACAAAGTTCTCATTACTACAAAGTGGTTTTCTATCCCCTTGGAATAAGATAAAAAATTAAATACTAAATTAAATGTTCAATAAAAAGTTCCTTTATACATAAAACAGTGTGAGAACTACATAGTTCATTGGTTAAAGGAAGTCATGATGGTGGTTTGAAAGTTTTTATTTTAGGACTAAACATCCTGAAAATATATAAACATAATTATTTGAATTTTTGCAAACACCTCTTTATAAAAACCTCATTATTACAAATTGTAGAAATTTAGATCCCTTCAGGTTTGTATTAATGAGGTTCTACTGTATCATCCTAATTTAAGCAAAATTCACTACGATTAACAGTAGGCTAACTACAGTATATTATTAGCACACCACAACAAGTAGTAACCTATGTAGACATATAATTATTCACTAAAGTAATAGAGGTCACGTGCTCATCCACCTTACAGAATGGAAGATAAAACACCCATTAAGACACAACGTAGATACGTTACAAGGGAGATAGCGAAATATTGCGTTGAACATATTCCATAATTTTTCACATATGTACTATCAATGCAATTTTGGAAGCTTTCAAAGTAATCAATGATTTCAAACGAAGCATTTATACTCTTAGGGAGAAACAACAGCAAAATGGTTCCATTAGCTAACCTACAAAGTTGAAACCGAAAATTAAAGACAAATATTTCACTAACTAAATATAAAAAAAATTATGCTGAATTTTGTTTCTTCTACAATAGTTTTTTTTTGTAAAAATCTAACTGTAAAACCAAATTAAAGAGAGTTCTCCGGGAAAATGCACATTACAATGTAAAAGATTTAATTGAGTTGATGAATGTCTAACTTTGATCTATTTGCTTGTTTATTTGAAAATCTTAAATTTGTTAACCCATGACACTGTAATATTTACCTATGTATTTTTAATACGTGCATGGTGAATCAAGCTGTCTGGAAGAATACATAAAAAAAAATCTGTCACCCTGATTGTTAACAAGGTTTTTACGGCTTCAATTTATTTTCAAGACAATAATCACCTGCTTTTGGTTAATTAGTTCTTTAAAATAACAAAAATTCAGTTAAGTATATAATCAGCTTCAACTTTATGTTTTTGTCTTGAAATAACAATATAACCAACAGCAAACCAATTCAAACAATACTGGAAGACAAATTTCTGATATCTGCTCTCATTTAGGCTTAAAAAGTAAGTGTCACAACTTGCAAACATTGTGAAAAAGAAGGATTGTACGTTACTTTGACTTCAATGCAAAACATTTATAATCTTCTGTTTCATAAAATTCCTCTTAGTTTAAATGTAATTTTAGCAAATGTTAATAATGACAAAAACAGCCAGGTTTTCCAGAGTACACAACATTTGATTTTCCATCATCAATTTCATAAATCATCAACATTATTCCAACCACATTTCTTATTTACTTCTTATTTATTTATTGCCTTTTTTTTTAAATGGCAAAGTCGAGGCATGTACTCCCATTGTACAGTTCTTTCAAAGATCATACTTAACAGAGGTCAGCATGGGCCGGACCTCAGTAATGAAGAAATTATGTTAGCTCTAGCAGTTAGAGAGAGTAAATGCAAAATGAAAACACACACAAAAGTCACTGGTGTTCTTCTAGTCAGAAAAAATTACACTCTTAGATCTCAGCATCCAATCAAATTAAGGCAGTATATATTCCTCATGACTGTACTAAATGTTATTAAATCAGAGTACAATAAACAAAATCTTTTACTTATTAATTACCATTTCATTACTTGTTTACCTAAATGCAATATGAGGGGGTAACTTTTACCTAACTTCACCAGAAATTAACACACAAAAAATTACTTAATTACTTTATTAATTAATCAAAACTGTTTTTTAAATATGAATAAATTAACTATCCTTGAAGTTTCAAAGAGCAAGGGCAGTTTGTCACATGGTCTATATTGCGTAGCATAAATGTAATTATTGTAACTTAACAAGACACATTCATATATCATGTTTTACATGAACAAAATTACTACACCACACTCAAAAGAGTAACAATAAAGATTCACATCTACCTACCCCCAGAAAAAAACATTTCAGAATATTTTACTAGCTTAAAATTTTGTGAAATGTGAATCTTATCATTACTTTTTAGATACTAAGTAATAGACATAAAAATTAGTAAGTTTTCTCAATGAGATGAAATCCCTTCAAAAATTACAAGCAAAATACTTTCAGTTTCAAAGAGTTATCAGCCAAGTAGATACATTCAGAAGAAAATTTTTTTATCACTGATTCCACATGTAAACTCCATGACTGCACTATTGGTACGTAAAGTTGACAAGTTCCGAAAGAAGAAAACCAACTTACGTCAATTGTATGATAAAGTTATAAATGTGATTTGCATTACACCATGCGCATTTCTTCTAGGGTTGTGTGAAAGTGACTTATCTCCCATGAAATTAAAGCGAAAGAAAATTTATGAAATTTTGCAAAAGTGAAATGAAAAGAAATGTTATTTTGAGGTGAAAACAGCCTTGACTAAAGTTAAACAAAATTCTTTTCATTAAAAAATTATATATTTAACACATTGCTTACCACAATTTTTTTCCGATAACCGCTCCTTGGTACCTCCATTTCCAGAGAATTTTTTATGTGTATGCAGTGAAATCGAAATGTAGTTACTGTGGACTGATTCCTTGTGCTATGCATATAAAAGTGATGTTATTCCACAAGCAAAACGTGTGGGGAATACATTAAAAATATCAATTGTCGACTTTTATTAATTTATAAAATAATAAAAATTTATTTAAACAACTTTTAGTTAAAAATTATGGGTTTCATTACTTTCTTTTAAACTTTTGCCAGCAAAAATAACTAAGTAACCATCAAATTACCTCCAGATACATAAAAAAATGTTAGACAATTATAGTTGCAAAAAAAAAGTCTGAAAAAAATATTTACAAACAGTTACAAAAGTTTGAAACTGAAAAACCACAGCCTATGTAATTTTCATTTCATTTCTTAAAATGTTTCACACTGTGGTAACGGGAAAAGCAACTGTTAGGGCACAAGGGGATGTTGCAAGTGGAAGAAATAAAACTTGTGCGTTTTGGTTTACCACCCTTCACAGCACACACTCGACATTGCCTCAATGTATTTGTCCTTTTTCCTACTTGTGAAATCTTCACAAGCGGATGGTTCTTGATGCCTCCCAAGAGTCTAGATGCAGTGTCCTGTACTGGTGGCCGGGCAACAGGGGAGACTGTTGAATTACAGTCACTAGAGTTGTCAGACTCAACTAGCAACTGATGGTGGTTTTTCTCTGTTGGAGTAGTCGTCATTGTTTCGATGCACTGCGACAGAAAGTCGACAAACTTCAACTTTACCCCTGAATGTTCTTTCATAACAAAAAAGGCATTGTATGCAGCCATCATAAAAAAATGAAAAACCACTTTCTTAGTCCACTTTATTGTTTTGCGGGCCATGGGGTAGTATTTGACCATCTGGTCAAGGTGGTCAACGCCTTTCATGTAGGTATTATAGCTGACGACGATCTCTGGTTCCCGTCATACACTATCAGAACCTGGTTTTTTTTTTTTCCCTCCCCCCCCATCCACCATGCCTGCTGTGTTCATGGTAGATATGAGTTTTACCAGGCGCTTGTCTTTCCAGAAAACAACACGCACATCACCATCTCTGCGAAATACCACCTCTCCCTTTTGCAGCTCTTTGGCACAAGCTAAGAGCTCTTTTGGAGCACCACGGTTCTGCCTAAGTGTTCCACATGTGTTTGTGTTGACAGACAAAAGTTTTCTGCTGAGATCTACACTGTTATAAAAATTGTCCATCCTTTTCCCTTTAGTTCACCTAAAAGATAAAAAACTGTATCAACAATGGTTCTGCTGTCTCCGAATATACACAGAATGAGTAGCAGTAACCACTATCAGCTTCACACAAAATATACAGTTTTATGCCATACTTATCTGGCTTGTTTGGCATGAATACCCTAAACTTAGCCCTACCTCTCCAGGGAACCATACCTTCATCAAGTGAAAGCATTTTTTTTGGAGTGTAAACAGCTGAAAACTTGTTTGGAAAATGGTCAATAATGGGTTGAATTTTGGAAAGCTTGTTATTTGGGTCAGCAGAAGAGTTGTCACTAAAATGCAGACATTTTAAAATTTGAAGGAATCTATTCCTACTCATGACTTTCCCAAAAAACAGAGTGTGGTATATTTCCCTCGTTGTCCAATAATCGGCCAACTTCGGTTTTTCAACCTGGCCCATCAAAAACAACAAACCCAAAAATTGCCACATTTCCAGCTCTGTTACTGGTTTCCAGTTTGCAAAGGATGGGCTGGAAGTCATGCCTTTTAGCGATGCAAACTGTTGTTCATAATAGGAATTAGTTTCAATCACAAGCAATGCAATCAACTCGTCTGTAAAAAAAAAATTTTAGGTAATCAAAAGGGATAGGGCGTGGCACGTTACCGTCATTTAGCGGTTCTGGGGGAGTGATTTTTACACCGCTAACGCCTGTAAAAGGAATTTCTAATGGAGCTTTGTCCATTTTACTCCAATTTTCTACCACAGTGTGGTTTTTAGAACACGCATTTGTGGTAGTTATTTTCCTGTTCGTGACGTGACCTTCAGCAGACGAGCCGGCAATTTCACTGTCACTCGTACACGAGTCTGACAAACTTTCCGGTTCACTATCACATCGAAAGTCAGAATGATATGTACTAATATCCGTGTCGTCATTTTTCTCACCCGAACTATCAAAAACATTATTTCTTTCAATTACTGCGCGATCGCGTAACCTACGTTTACCAAGCGACGCCATGACACACAACAGTCAATAAAAACTAATTTCGACATTCTTTTGTTGCTGACAAAAGACGCCAACTAGTAGAAACGATACTGCAATCGATAGCTCGAAGTATACGCTACCGCCTAGGCATAACAGATATAGAATCGAATCTTGTTTATTTACGAATGAAACGAAGTCGGCCGTGCGCGAACGTCGCAAATGCGACGCGCGGTACCACGAAGCGTAATTTTTTGCGTCGCAAATGCGACGCGCGGTAATAAATGTGTTAAATTTGATGATACACAAATAATTTTTCAATTTTTTTCACAACACAGTAAATCAATATCATACGATACTTTAATATCACTCTTGGATTTCAGTAGTTTATTATATACCGGCAAGTCATTTTGGTGTATTTTCATGTAGCTAAAAACTACATTTTTATATAAATGTACCTGATGACATGCTAGCAGGATACAGCATAACTATACTGTGTTAGGGCAGGTATAAAACCGTACTTCTGAACACCAGTAATTAAAAATATAAAGTATTCATATATCACCCACGACAAAAAACTTTGCTGTATGTATAAACATCATGTCTCAAGCATTAAGACGAAGAATTTTGCTACTCAAATTATTTTTAAAATTTATATTTTCTAAATCATTTTGAAAAAATAAATTGTGTCGAGTGTAAGAGTTGAGTATCTGCTGCAACATTTAACCTCTAGCATGCAGTGCATACTGCAAAGCGGAATGTCTACCACAACGATACTCTTTGGCCATGTCTTGAGCCGAGCCCGGCCGAGGCTGTCCGACCATTTCCGAAGCGACATCTTGTACCAACGACCACGCGTTGTACATGCACTACATGATTAGGGAACAATGATATTTTCATATTGTTCACATATTTTTTAATGTATTTAGTTACCACATTTCATTCATAATATTTTTAATATATTGAATTGGCAATAAAATCGATGGTGACTTAACTTGTTCTAAGTTGTGTGTTCTATCTCAAGCAGGAACACTGCAGCGATACTACAATGTTAATACTATTATTGTCTGCGCCTATTGGAATAGCACTTTTTCACACTATCATTCATGTTTGTTTAAAATTTGTCGCACGCTTGTTCAACAGCATATACATAAATTGTGATGTAAATATTTTTCTAATAAATAGGTTTACACAATTTGTATATATGATTACAAGTTCATTAAATAAAGAATTTTTTTTTCTAAACCAATTAAAACAAAACAAATATCCATAAGTAATTGAACACTTATTTAACTCTAAATATTTAGTTTATTAACGAATTTCAACAACTGAAATTCTTATTCAAATCAAAACGAAAGTAGCAAAAATTCAATTTCAGTTTCAGTATACCGAACATTCTCACAACCCTAGTTTTTTCCTTGCCAGCTTACTTGTTTGTTGATCAAGAGTGCCAACTCGACATGCATGAAAAATAGAATTTTCATCACTTTGCTGAGCAACTATTCAAAACATGCACTTCCCTGCCAAAGTTTACATGAGCACTGTGCCAAGTGTCTACGTACTGTGTCTCTGGATGGCTCCCCATGATAGCCAGGTCGTATTTCCTCAGTGGAGGGATTGAGTTGTCCTGGATGCTACCTGCCAGCACAAAATTCTTCCGGTCATCTGACGAGTAGATCAGGTTGGACGACAGGTCCATCACGTACTTGTTGTTGCGCATGTACTGCGCATTCAATGTCACGTCCTGGACACCACAACACATTTCTGCACACTCTTCAAGCTTCTAAATATCTAACAAGCTGGACTAAATATGGTTTGCCAAAAATATTGAAATATTTGCTGTTTCGGAATAACACTATTTTGAAATACATATCAATATTTCAAAACAATCTACTAAAATTACCTATATTTTTCTATACCCACATTTAATTAAACTACAGAAAATACTGTGCAGGCAACATTTTATCAAGTTCCAAGAATATTATTTGTGTTTCTTGGAAAACTCTAATAAAACATTTTCATCTGTAAACTTATGGAAAAGTGGGGGGAGGGGTTCAGGAGCCCTCCCTAGGGAAAATTTTGATTTCAAGGTGTAAAATGGGGACTGTTTAAGAGGTTTTCATCTATATATAAACTTTAAATATACCTCTGGTAGGAATATTAACATTTAATGTCTTTAAATGTTTCTTGCAATCTGACAGAATAACGTACTGTACTATTGTGGACATGAGTCATCGCAATATTATGTCGTATGTCGAATGTGAAGCAGTCCACCTACCACTCAGGCCTTTATTATTTCCTCTATTACTATTATTATTGTGTTTATTTTACTTGGTGCTATTTACTGAAATTATTGTGATATAGTATTTGGTTTTCTTACATTCTGATAAGAAGTTCTGAAAGGTAATGTTTGGTTTTTACCAATCAGTTTTAAATTATCCAGTTACATATTTAATTAATTTTGTTTAGTTTGGTGTTACCTTGCATTTTGCAATTTTAATTGAATATAGTCGTTTAAAGCAGTTTGAATACAGTATTTACTATACATGGAAAATAGAAAAAAACTAAGTGGAAAAAAGGCAGGCAAAATGGCCTGTTACAGGGTAGGGGGAAAGAGAAGGTGAAGTTGTGGTTGTAATCTGAGGGGTGTCAAGTGCGGGAGGCAGAGAAAGAATATTCTCACTGCCCAGTTCCTCCATCATTACTTCTCTTCCTTTTCTTTACCTCAACCCTTCCCCCTGCTGTAACTAATGCTGTTAGAAGCCTAATTATTTTGTTTGTCCTTATCAACGTTTCTGTTCAAAGTGTTGCTCAGTGCTTACACAATATGTGGGTTCAAAACTTGCCTGATGATTGCCAGAAGTTTACTAGCTTTAAACTGTTGGTTACTAAGTATGCTGCTCATCAATTTGACGTGGCAGAAACAAAAGTTAGTAGGTGGCGGGCAGAAGTAATATGAGAAGACAATTTTGACGTCTCGTGGCGATCAGCTGTCTTTGGCTGGGAGGGGGGCAAGCGGTAGGCACAGCACAGCAAGAGGGGTGGAAGTGGGCTGGCTGGTTGGCTTGGAAGGCTATTTATAGATGATAGCTGCCGGCAAGGGAGGCAAGCCACACACCACCCCCACCCCCAAGCACCCTGCTATCCACCACCCTATCTGCCTGGCACTATCTAGCCAGTGAGAATGTTATCTTTCAATTCTTGTTTCATTTCTTTGTTGTAAGCCAAGGTTTCCTTCCCCCCCCCCCTAGTATATGTAAGTCAATGCCTCCGTCATGCTGTTCCACCATTTCCTACTCCCTTGTTTTTTTTTTTTTTTTACATGCTAGAAGACACATACTTTTTTTTCCCTGTAACTTGTAAAAATCGTGGTGCGCACTATACCCACGTATGTAAGTATGTACTGTATTTCTTAACTGTAATTGTACTTTAACTTCAGGCTGGGTGTATTGTTGGCAAGTTTAGTGTAACGGCACAGGTGTGCTTGCCCAGTTTCTGGAATAAATAAATTTACATTTTTAACAGTTTTCTTACTGCTATTACTTTTCACTGCAGTGCACGTGCACATCCACAGGTTGTGTGCGAGTGAGATAGTGATATGTTCTGCGCAGGCCGGTGTGGGCCAATCAAAGGACATGTAGCTTACAATTTATTCAAATTTATCTTGTAATTTAAAGTATGTATAACTATGTTTCAGGAGGAAATATTTTTGCTACAGATGTAGTTAAAAAATATATTGTAATTTTTCATTACATATAACTTAGTTTTAGTTTAATAATACTTTTTATCGCATGGTGCGCTGGGTAGTCGCTAGGGGCGCTGCAGGGAGACAGCAAGAATTGCGGGGGTCGGCCATTACTTTGTTGTGCTCGGTCTCAGGAAGAGGGTGGGTGTAACGGTGTGTGGGCTGTGTGGCAGCGAGGTGGCACAGCAGCCGTGGGAACTTTCCAGAGTTATTAATTACTTTTGTTACGTTTCTTTGTCGCCGAGCCAAGGGCGAGTGTTTTTGACCAGGATGGTGTAAGACTGAACAAAATGTTGTGGCATGTTTGAAACTACGCAGAGCCCTATTACACCACAGTAGTAAAGTGCAGTATTAACATTTTTATTAATATTTTTTTTAAATATATTTTTTCCTCTAAGTGCGCTCATGTTGTACATCATTCACAACATTCCAATGCATGCGAAAACACTCATTCAACTATGGCATTGCCTTCTCTAGACTATTTCTGCAAGTCACCTATCTTCTATCTCGCCTCACGCTGCCAGTAAATGTCCACTATTCTTTAGGTGTGTGCAAATATTTGAAATTTCGAATATTTTTGGAACACAAAATGTATATTATTCGTATTCGAAAAACGAATACCAGATTCCCACGTTTTGAAGTATTTCAGCAATTTTGAATAGTGAATTTCAAACAATTTCTTATGGTAATCTGAGAAGATAAGGCTATTTTACTTACAAGCATAAAATAATTTAACAAATTTGACAGTTTTCGTAGATACTTAAAGGTTAAATTAAATACGTAGAAAAGAAATGACATTAACAAACATTTTAAACATAAACATTTACATATTCACTTGTGACATCACATTTGTGGTCATAGATAAACTTCCGCACATACTCATTCGTCATCGTATACTTTGCACTCAAAGCATAGTGATATACACTAATGAAACATCTCAATATACAAGGTGAGTCGGGAGGAAAGGTATGCACATGCTTTAAGGGGTACTAGTACTGGTATTTCTGAACAAAATGTTTCTAATAAACACATGCCCTTTCCTTAACCGTATCATGATTTACCGTCCCCTGCACATTTCTCGTTCCTTGTTGTTTTCATTCGGTTTCTCTGAAATAGTTAAGAAATGGGCATATGTTTATTAGAAATATTTTGTTCAGAATCACCAGTACTATCACCCCTCAAAGCATGTACCTTTCCTCCTGACTCATCCTGTATCCAAGATGGTGACAGTGGTGTTGAGTCATGGTCTAAGGCGGTGATCCCCACGATCGCAGCAGCAAAAGTTACACGTCTACCTAGTTATCGTGCATACCTCATGAAAAAGTGCTTAACACTCGCTGTTTGTCTATGTTCAATGCTGTTTATTTATGAAATGTTTGCTGCGGAGAAGGTAATAATTAAATCCTATTTTCGTTACGTAAAGAAACTGTAAATATAGTGGAACCTTAGAGATGTCGCAAGGAGTAGGAACCAAAATTTAAATGGCCAAAACGTGGTGAAGCAACAATTTTAGCTGTTGGTGTAATCTGCAATTCCGAATTTAACGTGACCAAGGTGCAGATCAAAGGTATTAGTTGGGATGAAATTACGACTGCTCATGCTAGAACTTAATGTACTGCTAATATTGTGATCTTGTAAATATTTTTGTAAGTAAGCAAAGCCATTGATGAAATAGTTAATGTGAGTGTCCTATGGGCAAAGTTAATGATACCTTTATTTGCTAAAATAATTAGCCCATGGAACATGATCACAATTCCTAGAAAACTATTCTACAATTGTTTCCGAATGTAGAACACGTAGTAAGTTTCACTGTTATTCTACCAAAATTAGTTTGAACAGTGATTAGTCTCTGTAAACATTAGAAGTACATTGATTCCTCCAGATTAAGATATAATTTTTCAGAGTATTGTAATAATTTAGTACATAATACTTTAGCTATCAAATTTCGGTAGTCATATTCTTCTCAAAATACTACATAAAAGTCCTTTTTTTTTATTTATATCTTTATACATGTAGGCAAGAAGTAAACTAGATCAGCTGTGCTATCTGTAGTAAGCACTTGTTTACAAAAACAATTTTGTGTTTTCTCATAAACGTAATAAAAGAAGAAAACTGAGAATAAACTATATCGTATTTACTCGCTTCTGAAACGCACATTTTTTTAGGCTTTTCGAGACCTAAAAGTGGGCTGTGTCTTAGAATCAATGGCGTCTTACATTCGCCAGCATTTTAATCGATGCTGACAAAACGAATTCAGTATATATATATATATATATATATATATATATTAAAAAAAAAAGTTCTGTAAATTGATAGCATGTACTTACAAAGTGGAGTATCACGTCATTAATCTAGAAATAAGCATGAAAAAAAAAACCCCGTCTCAATCCACGTCATGAACGGTAACGAAAACTAGTTGTATTTGAGTCATAGGCCATTTTAACACTGCAGTGAAACGCCCAGCCACATGTCTCAAGTGTCGAGCGATCGATAACACAGCTCAGACGATAACACTGCTATTTGGAACAAGAACAGCGTGTTCTGACTGAATTACGGTGGACATATATTGTTTCTTCACTAAGAACAGTTGCCGCCGGCTGTGCTGAACCTGAGACACACACACCACACATACAAAAAGATGCATCTGGGAGAGCTGTCTCTTCCGTGGCTTAGCTGCGGCGATACAGGATGCAAGCAGCACATTAACTATCCGACATTTATAGGGGTTGTGGTGCAGGAGGGAGGCGGTACAGCAGCTGCCGCATCTATAACAACACGTCTGTCTGTAGCTTTGCTTTGGGCAGGTGGGGTGAAAAGCGACAGTTGTCAAGACGGCAATATTGGGCTTGTTTTAAAAAGAAAGGCTGGAGTGCTTCTTAAACTCGCATGTAACTTTTTTTAAAATTTGTAGCTCTAAAAATGGGGTGCGTCTTAGACTCAATGGCGTCTTAGACTCAAGTAAATACGGTAGTATATTGCTTTACAAACAGGTATAAAGTAACAAAAACTGTTATGTTTTTTAAGAATGTTCAAGGTTATCGTGTAAGAACTGCAAAATTTTTATGCTTTTAACAAGGCCAAGTGGATTTCTATATCTCCTTGTAAATGCAAGATTATGCACTGGAAAATGTGTACTAAATTTAAAGATCCATTATTTGAAAAATATTAAAAAATTATTCAAAAAAAATTTATATTCGTTTGAAAATTATTCAAAACCCTAAAACCACTATTCACACACCCCTAATATTCTTAATCGGACTACTTATCAGCCATATGAAAAAATGATTTTGCAGTCATAGTCATGGGTAAATTTATTTGAAATTAAATTAGACGTTCGTGAATTGCGTACAAGAAACGTTTAAAAATTTGAGGTAAGGATGTCGCAAAATGGCATTTTTGTCTAGTTGAACATCAGTATACATAACGGTCATATAGTTGTGCTATCAATTGCCTTGTTCGAAACATCTTCCTAGGTTCATGTATATAATTCATACTTTTTTTACTAATTACAGTAGAGACCCGATTTAACAAACTCGGGAATAACGAAAAAAAATAAATAAATAAATAAAAATTTTAGTAACTGAAAATCAGTCGCAGAGATCTATTAAAACGTCGTTATAAGTCGCAATAAGTATAAGCAATATAAGTGTTAAAGCTCAACCCTCACATAATGTGTTTCACGATGAAAACTGCAGAAAAAAATGGCAAAAATTCAATGATAAACACCATTGCGCGCGTAAGCCGCAGAGCGCGAAATGGGTCACTGACATGCTGCCAGCTATTTCTCAGAGTGGCATCCACTTATCTCTCGCTCGCTCTACCTCTTTCTCTCTCTCTCTCTGGCGACATCTGTGTGGCGAGATGCGCCACGCGCTGCTCGTCATAGCTCATGCCCCGCCCATCGCTGCAGTTGCCAGCCAATGTCGGCACTGGGTGGGTGTCACAAGCGAAAAAAAAATTGTAACTCCGCCATTTTCCTTCTCTACTCCCCCCTCACCAGCGCAAGTCACAACTGCACCATTCATCCTGAGGAATTACGCGCTATGTGTACGTTTTCGATTTTTGCTTTTCTTCACGGACTGCAATTTGGATTTTGATTACAATTTCGAAGTAGAAAGTGTACATGTCAAAATATATTGGTTACATATAATTTCGTAATAGGCCAAATATAATCATGAGCACACTATTTTAAGTTAGGCCTACATTCTATGCTGAGGCCATATATTTTTATAGTCCTTTACCGTTAATTTTACTTGTTCGTCTTTTACAGACATTATTTTGCTCATAGTTGCAATGGAAAATTTCACAAATCTATGTTTTATCACAGGAGGTAAAATAAAATACTTTATTTCCTCACAAGAAACGTGTTAACAATACGGTTGTACCGTACTGTTAAGAGACGTTGCGCTTCATGTTTTCGTTCATTTTAACTGTCTTAGTAGTCTTTTTTGAAGAAATGAAGTATGATTTAAGTCAGAATATTCTATCGCACTATACAAATGTTAACTTAATATATCAAAAAGATGTGAATACAACTTCTGCCCCGTGAAGAGAAACCAATATGCCTTGTTAATAATCGTTTACGTTAGAAGTTATTGACTTACATTTAGGGTATTATTTTGTTTATATTGAAGCATCCTATCAAAATAATTATTCTCTATCAACCTGAAACACTGTTAAACGTCTTATTTGCCAGTGGCAAAAGTAAACGCGGCAAATATAGTCCGCTGAACGTAAAGTCATTGTTTTTCGTCATTTTAACTACTTGTTTATTGTTTTCGCCCAAATGGAATATTAATTTACTCTGAATTTTTCAGCGTACTAAGATAATATGTGTAAGAACACCTGCTTTTGGATAAGTCTCTTGAAAACGTGATCGTATCCTCAGAGATCTCTTACTGATTCTGTCTCACGTCCGGGCCGGTGAGGGGTTGGGGGGGGGGGGGTTTGCTGTCAAGCCGAAATTTGGTCTTATCGGTTCGTACGGACAACTCGGTCGTACGGACAAATTTTGGGGAACCGTGAATGGCCGCAGAATCGGGGTTCGACTGTACCATATATGTATTACCTGTTCCTATGTAAGACCAACACCCTACATTTTCAAAATATTATCAAGAAAAAAAAAACTATTTTCTTCCAGTGTACAGTTCCAGTTTAATGGGATTTTGTTCAAAAATGTAATTAAATAACGTAAATATTATGTGAATTAAATATGTGAATGACATCCTACAGTTAAATTATGGCCCAAAAGTATAAATAGTGCACAGCACTGTTTAATGTGTAAGAAACTGCAATGACAGAAGCTAAAGACTAGCTGGTGCGTTGATGCATGGAACACAGATGGTTCAAAGCAGCGGCAGCATCTGCTGCACTCTGTCGACAGTTAGCCGAACTTAGAGGGTTGGCTGTATTGTGGCTCTTTCTGAAAGAGCAATGAAAAACTTCCTCAATCTTGGTTCTCCGAGCTGCCGCAAGCCACATTGTGAGTGCCTATATTCTCTCTCATCAGACTAAGCGAGTGAGGCAAAGGATCTAGGTGCACACTGGCTTGGCGCCGCTCGACACGGTCCGGCGCGCCGCAAGCTCAGCATGCCCCAGTGGGTTGGCAGCTGCCACAAGTTGCATGCATGACTGTTGACTTCGCTGACATTGTGTATTTACTACTTACGAGCTATGCTCTGATATTATAAAGTCTCACACTTATTTTTCCATTATAATAAACCCTTCCAACAGTCTGTAATGTATGATAAACCCAACTTTCCCAAACTCTGCTTATTCAAAACCTGTGATTTCAGCGTATGTCCCACACCCCAAATTTTCTATATTGTTTTTGAGAAGAAAAAAAATGTTGGGTGATACATGGGCAAATACAGTACTTAGATGAAGGCATATTTAATTTGTGAAACATATAACTTTACTGTTGCTTATTCAATTTGATTGAACTTACTAGGTGTATATATACACTTATAAAAAAAACCTACAGTTCAAGACTTTTGACTGAAAATTAAAAATATTTTCAACAATACCTGTGAAATGCACATTTTGCTAGCTGACCTTTTTGAAAGAAGGGTGTTTGATGCAGATAACTGCATGCTGCCGGTTCTGCTCATCATTTAATCTCTTCCAATCCAACGATGCTCCCAGCGATTTTGTTTTTACCAACTTGTCCCAAGCCAGAGAAACTTCAGACGAGAACAAGTACTTGGACAGCTGGTAGTAGCCCTTGATGGAAAAGTCTCGCCTTGGATACAAAATATCCAGTTCCACGTGCTCTTCTTTTGTATCACCCTGAAATCAAAATCCAAACATAAGCAAAAATATTACAAATACTGACAGTACTAGAATTGTTTGCAAACCAGACTCTTATGAACTGGACAACACATGTTACTTGGAAAACTAGAGATAGATATCCACAATAACACAGCTACATTTTACTAAAAATACTGTAGAAGCTAATATTTCAAACACTATTTTAAGTACCCATACCAAAAGTTTACTATATCACATTGAAGCCTGATGGTTATCTGGATTTGATCTATTGTCTGAGGATGATAAGGTCCTCACTTCCCTGGTGTTGTAACATGAGTCAAAAGCCCGGTTGTGAGAGTTTGCATGCATGGCAACCGTTTTTTTTCCTGTGGGTTTACACAGGAAACAACTATGGCTTGATTGGTATCTAAATTATCACAGATTAGATTGCAGATCGTTATTACATGTACAAAGGCAATGAATAAGAAATAAATCTGGTAAAGTTATCATTTAAGTGAAACCATATTTCAAAGATTGGCAATTTGTAGGCGGAAGCACAGCACCTCACCTTCGTCTTATTGAGTATCTTGATGTCGTAGCTAGCCCAGACACCAGGTGACAGGTCGCACCGAGACCTTTGCCGGAACTCCTGGTCCAAGTACTCATACTCTGTGCTGAACTTGGCTGTCTTGTTCACGTGGAAAGCTGGGCAATATCAGATATGAAACAAACTACGTTAGATATTAAGATTCACCAACATTTGCAGCCATTGTCATAGATGGCTAGCAGGTTGTAGCTGCACCTATTGTCTTTCCTCATCCCGACATTTTGGGACATACTGCCGCCTCCATCTTCAGTCTGAAGTTGCAGCAGCAGTAAACTATTATCTTCAGAAGGTAACAATTTACTGCAGCTGCAACTTTACCCAGAATAAGGAGGCTGCAATGTCTTCCAAAATGTTGACGAGAGAAAAAACTATAACAGAGAAACCAAGTTACAAACTTCATTACTGCAGTATATATTTTCATTTGAAAATGTCAGAACTACCATAAAATGGGAATGAGTAACACCTTATAGCAAAAAGAACAAACGGTTTAAAGGTTTTAATTAAGTTCCAAAAGAAAAAAAAATATATGATTATGTATTATTTAATTAATTAAATTGAACCGATTTTACAAAAACTATAAAATATTTTCGTACTGCAACATATTCCCTGCACCTCAGAATATAATATGAAATGTGTCATTTTCGTACTATTAACTACTATCTGCAAGGACACAATACATAATCACCACCTTTGGATCTACAAAAGAAAAAAGCCCACCCTTGTAAGATCAAGCAACAAACTAGGAAATGCTTCCACCTAATGGTCATTAGTTTTCCCAATGTATACCAGGATAAAATCGTGACATACTGGACATCAACACTAAATCATGAAAAAAGATAAAAGGTAATGATTTTAACAACTAGAATGTGGGAGTAAGTCAGAGCTTCTTGTGAACAGTTCTATTTGCTCAGAAGGTACTAATATATCATTACTTTATTGATGTGCACCGTTATTACTCTTCTATTCCTTTTCACCTGTTCTTCCTACGCGCACTTTTCGTTGCTACTTTCAGCTCAATCATTGAAGACATTTTGTGCAGCTGGTCGTAGAATTTTCACAGATAGTTGCTGTAGCACTTGTGCCAACTCCGTCTTTCTCATACCACAATCTCGACCTTCTTCCCTATATGTCTAATTCTTCAGCTGTCATCACCTCCTGTTCTTTAGTACCCTCTGGTCTGTCGATAGATGGGGATACAGGGTGGGAAAGCAAATTGTTGAGGCAGTGTGTATGTGTGTGAGTGTGTGTGCCTCTGTGTATGTGGTTCCCACAAAGAGCGAACAATGAGCAGGCAGTCCCTAGCGATCAATTGCCAGCTTGGAGCTGAACAAGTGCTTTGTAATCTTAAGCCCATTGCAGCCCCACTACAATGCCCTTGACTCCTAGCAACATTATCTAAACTCCTTATGGAGGCAAGGCCTTGGGATCCCCTACAGGTAGCCCTATACCTAGCATGTGCAACAGGCTAATGTGTGCATATGTATTGTTGCAGTCTTCTTCTTCGGTACGTACAGTGTGGGATGGTGCAGGTGGCCAATCACCAGATGGAAAGTCAATCTCTGCAAACAAGGCTTATATCTTGTTTCAAACCAAAATGTAATCATCTCGGTGTTCCCAGTGCTACCCTTGCATGATAGCCTACCCTGCATGTCACTCAAATCACTTTGTGTGTGAACTCATGAACGAGCACTCTTACTCAATTCTGAGACCACAAAGCAATCAGAAACTGATCCCAGGACTACACAAAAATTAACTTAGTGAGAGTTGGCAAAAAATTCTTCCTACCCTAGCTGATACACCTTTAATACAGGACGTCCAAGATAAAGACCTCATTTCTCACATTATCATTTTACTCACCCCACCATGGATAACTTCAATCCTGTACGCCAAACAATAATCAAATCACACACAACGCGCAAAGTGAAGCATCTGCACTGGTGTCATTCCAGTTCCTGGTGATATACTCGCAGTACCCTCGCCATATTCTTAGTCACTCAAGTTACGTCTTCAAGCCACAAGTTACCCGTAAAGTGGGAATTGAATATCCGCATGTGCACAATGTAACAACTGTCTCACATCACACTTAAAACTGGGCTCAGGTGAATATATTGTTCACTGATCCTCAGGTCTTCAGTCAAGTTTTATCTTGTGAAACAGGTATTCATCAACACTGATTAAGAAGTAACAAATAATTGAACAGGTGAGGAGAAAATGGAAAACATTCCACATATTGCTGAAAATAAACTGAAAATACCAAGTTGTTCTTTATAAGTAGCTTTATTCATTACGATGAAGAATGAAAACTATACATGATTCCTTACACCACTACAGGGCTTTGTTTCGAAATAATTTGTACAAGGTAATAATTCCCTTCTTAAACCGCAGCGTTACTGTATGATTGGCTACTCACCACAAGAGTTGCTGCAGTGGTGTTTCTTTAGTTAATAAACTAGAACCCCAATTTTACGAATACTCATGGTTCCTCTCATCGCATTCGTGAAATCGATACCTTCGTAAATTCGATAGCGGCTTATTTTGCCCCCCCCCCCCCCTTTCCCTTAACAGATATTGCATTTTTTCTGCAAAGTGTCTCTAGGCCCCGACTTCTGTAGCGTTTTGCGGGAAATTAATTAACGTAATAATGTAAACATAAATTGATATCAGTAGCCAGACTTCACACTGCTGAGCGGTAGATATGACCGACCCTTGTCCCCAAAAAATTAGAAAATCGAGATTCCAAGGGTCTTCTCTCGAGCGAATAGCCCGACTCCCGTAGCATTTAACGGAAAAATAACACAAGTGATAGTTGAAATATAAATTTATATCAATAGGTAGACGTCTTACGATCAAAAGAACACCGCTAAACAATATATATGACCAATCCTTTTCCTAAAAAAAAATGAGAAAATCGAGATTCCGAGTGTCTTCTCTCGAGCGAATAGACCGACTTCCGTAGTATTTAACGGAAAAATAACGCAAGTGATAGTTGAAATATAAATTTATATCAATAGGCAGACGTCTTACAATCAAAAGAACACCGCTAAACAATAGATACGATCGATCTTTGTCCTAAAAAAAAGAGAAAACCGAGCTGTCGATTGCCTTCTCTTACGAGCGAATAGCCCGATTTGCGTAGCTTTTAATGAAAAAAAAAAAAAGTAGGCATTCCTTACTAGTAAAATGCCCTTGTAAATTATTCACCAAAGAAAGGAATAAGTGGATGTATTTATTCATTGCGCAGTTTTATATAACTTAACGTAAAAACATTCCCTCGACTTTGATGAATTGTACGAGAACGTAGATACTAGTAGCGTGCAGAGCGGACAGATAGCGCAACTGTATGAACGTTCACAAGATGGAAGATAGATAGCGGCACCGTAGCATATACCGACGTTGTTCCAAAAACGCCATTTTGTGACGTTCTTACCTAAAATCGTCGAGAATTACATGTATAAGTGATTGAAAATAATCAGTTTCACAGTCAGTATATGCGGTAATAATAAATTAGGAGTTCCGGGATTACGTAATATACGAACGTCTATTTATTTTCCAAGTTCGACATACGCGGAGACAAATGTTTCTACACTTGGCAAATAGGTAGCGCTATTATCGTGCTCACATGTGAAACGCACGTTTTATGACACGCAGTAACGCATTGTTTAAGCAAATTATGCACCAAGTTAATTGTTTTAAGTACATATGGTGTTAACGCAATAAAGAAAAATATCACGCTATTATTTATAGGGTTCGTGTAAAAAAGTAAACTCATTCGGCGCGAGACGAGAGATATAAGACGTCGAGAAACAGCCTAGAAGGAGGCTGTACTATAGTTAAATGAGCATATGCGCATGCGCTGTAATTTTGTGTCTATAGTACGACCTCAATATAGATCCTATTATGTCGTAGTTGGAGACAGGCTGGCCGGCTTGGCACAGGCGCCGCCGCCGCGTGGTTTTCAAACTGTCACTGCCACATTTTTTAATGGATTTTCGCTATATTTTGTTTTGTTTTTATTATTGTGACTTACTAAGTAATAACTGCAACTCTACAATTCATATTTTAATGCCGTGAATTAGACACAGTATGTTTTATTCATCGTCAATGTAATTCCTTAATTTTTTTGTCATATAATTTTGTTATTTTTTGAGGGTTCCTGGGATTGTATTCGTAGAATCGCTACCTTCGTTAAATCCAGGGTTCGTAAAATCTGGGGTCTAGTGTACAGCCTATTGCATTGTGAATGTACATGAGTAACGTTATAAACGTTTAATTAATATAGTGGTATGATGGCATAGAATATAGTATTATTGTAATTAAATGCACTTGTGTTATGAAAACAAGTCTGTAAATTTTTTTTTATCGAACTTTAAAGTTCACTTAACTCATTGAGATTAAAAATAAAAATATTCCTTCAGCTTTTAGTGCAAATAACTTTGTATACATAAAAAGTATTACGTTTTTCAGTTAATGTGCTATTTGATTGCCTCTTAACAAACCAATGTCTAATGATCAGTTTTCCCATTAAACCTATAGTTCAGTGGCAAAAAGTTTTTCCTGAAATCCCACCCATTCAATTATAATGTAAACTTTAGTCAGGCATATAATCATTGCAGTTAGTTAGTTATGGCGGCTAGAGTGGTTGGTACTGTACCTTACTACTGGTGGTACCATTCCAATGTTAATTGTACCTAATTAATTCACAGTAGCAGAAGCCATACTAATAATTAGCTACAGTGAAATATCTTTAATACAAAGACAGGACCTGACATTTTCACTTCATAACAGTGAGGTTTTTACTGACAAAAGCTTCAGGTAAAATATACAGAACCTTAAATATTTGTCTATAGTATTCCCAAACAGTGTATTTAACTTACATCTTGCATACTTTATTTCAGAAACAATGCTTTAACATGAGAGCTTTGAAACTATGCAATGGGAATTTGTGAGAATTAACGAATGGGTTTGTGGACATACCCATTGCTTATGTTATGTTGGCAAAATTACTATGTTTTTGTGACAATCCAACTTATCACAATACGCAAATAGAATTCCTGAGGGATTCAACACACAGACAATTACACATCTAGGACACAACTGCTGGTCAGACATCTTACAGAGGCAGCGAAGCATAAAGTTTTAGGTGGAAAACAAAGACACCATGGAAGATTAACAACACAGCACAGTCAGCCCAAAGGGGCCAGTAAGGACAAAGTAGAGTGACAGTAAAATTGCTATTGCACCCCAGGGTCTAAACACATGAACTTTCTACTGATACTATTAGAAGTAAGCCACTCTGCAATTTCCCCTTCAAAGCAACACAGACAAATTCTGCAACTAAGGAAGATGAGTTCCAATGACTTTCCCCTCGACACAACAGTCAAGGAGTGTTAGGACAAATGACAATAAAATAGGTATGGTTGTGTGTATTTACTAAAATAAAAAAAATTCAAAATAAAATTAAATAATGTTCTTATAAGATTCACGAAATACAAATGAAAAATAAAACTTAATATTATGCAGATTTCACCTTACTGAACAACCTGATGATAACTGTGTACTATTAAGAAATGTTTTGTAATGTCAGAAAACAAAAATGTACAAAACTTTTAAAAATAAAAGCAGTAACAAACATAGTGCCTAAACATTTTCCTATAAATTATGTTAGATTAACAATCAACGATCAAGTAAACAAGTAGAGACATGGACTAAGGTTGGTGACCTTAATCATACGAACAAACACTTAGGTAATAAGAACAGACATGTTGTTTAACTCAAAAAATTTCTGTTTTAATATGGCTTTCTATAGCTAATTTAGTTACCAAAATTACATTAAAAGTATCCAATCTTTGTTTTTGTTTTGGTATACTAAACATACGCACTATCCTTGAATAAGAACCAAGGTGCAGGTTAAAGCAGACCAGGTAATCGAGATGAGCAAATACTAATATACGTAGCAGGGGAGCAGAAGTCTATGGGGTCTAGAACCCTCCCCCACTCCCTGGTACCTTATGTACACTGCTTCAATAGCACCATTTCACACCTTGAAATCCAAGTTTACCCAGGAGAAGGCCCCCGCTTCATTGAAGCGCACGATCAGTGTAACTTTATAACATGCTCAGCTGTGGGAACCTCCCTCCCGCCCTGAACGCAAAACACACATCCTGGAAAGTCCTGGCTATGGCTCTGGCTTCGCTGGCTGGAGGTGAGGGAGGGAGGGAGGGAGGGAGGGAGGGAGGGAGAGAGAGAGAGAGAGAGAGAGAGAGAGAGAGAGAGAGAGTGCGCGACACAGACACTAATATTACGTGTATCAGTAACTTGGTGCAATTTGGTTACCTCTGAGTGTTATGTTCTTCCCTGTAAGAAAACTCCTGACGTCCAGCTCTCCTGTCAGGTTGAAACTCTTCTTGTCGCGCAATTTGAAAACTTCCACATGCTTCTTATCCTAAAAGACAGAATTTAACTGTAATGAGTAACTGAATTCTTTCAAGTATATACCACAGCTACGTTAGTCTATTTCCCATTGTAGTGGTGCAGTAATAGGAAAAACCAGTAAGTGTTCAGATAATGACAAAACAGTACCGGTTCTATATGCATACTTGCCAACTTTTGGAATTCCTAATCCAGTAAAAACAATGAAATTGTTAAATGTTACGTAAATCAGCGCGGCAATTTTTTTTACATGTGTGCTTCCCAGTTATTTTGTTTTAGAATATATTCTAATTAAGATACAATTTTAATGTCTTATCAGAAACAAAAAATCAACAAACACCTTTAAACTAAAACTCATTTCAAAATAAATGTTTACTTTACCTGACAATGGAATGATGAAATTTTTTGGGCTTATCCACACTTATGACATCATTGGAAACAATATTACATAGACATATACAATAAAAATGCAGTAATCAGTTTTTTTAAATGCTCATCCTCTTTTATCAGTTTTTTGGGATTCAAATTTGGCTTCACTAACAAACACTATCAAAAAAATTTACAATATCAGTTTTTTGAGATTCAAATTTGGCTTCACTAACCAACACTATCAAAAAAATTCACAATTAATCATCTATGCCTGAAGAACATCTTAACAATGCAGCTGTTGCATTTTTGGCTTTTTGTAAAAATCCATCTGTAAACACCTGCTCATAACAAGAACCAACATGCCTCGATTTTATTATAGACATTGTAATGCGTCTTTATACTCTTACTTATTTTACGATTATTGTTTTTTTTGCTGCCGGATAGCCCAGTAGAGTGTCATTAGCTACTTGAACTCTCTAGGTTAATTAAGAATGGTTGTAAAAGCACAAGTCACTTTGTTTTAGTTCCACGGGACGATTTATTACAGTTTGTTTATCACAACAGATCTTTTGATGTACAACACCTTCGTACATTCGGCTTGCAACCTACGTGCAGACACAAGTTCGGTTTTGGCCCTAGCTGAGGTCCTGTGAGAGCTTACTATCACCGAGTGTATTTAGTCTCCGTGGTATTGCCGGTAACTTATTCAAAACTAGCCGATTTCAATCTAGGCTACGGTGACCGTACAACAACCACTTTCAAGCTCGTCAATTAGCTGCCAGTCTCGTCTTTTATACCACCGGACAACCAAAATTCCGTGCCCTCTGGCACCGCACCTTGCTACCCCGGCGCGTCGCTACCAACAACCCTCAGCCAGGGCAAAACGCTCCCCTAGTGCCAAGCCACCCTTACAGATTACTCCACCGTCACACAGCTAGTCATTTTTACATTGCTTTACATTATATGCGGATAAGACATTGATTTAAGATACAGTCAATTCATTCAATCGGTTTCCAAAACAGTGATTATGCTATATTTAACCTTATGACATTACTAATTAACTGAATTCCTTGCGGATGAAGAAACAGTTCCTACCCCCAGGGGACTATTTGGTTGACGTCACAAGAGTCTAAAAATTCCAGAGTCGGCGTCTGGCCAATCAGCACAGATGTGACCATATTTGGTGAGGTTTGCTTCAGCCCAGCCTCCCTTTGCCGGCGCCAGCCTGTCGGCTGGGCTAATGCTCATCACTTCCTCTCAGACACAGCAATTTAAATAAACACTAATATACTCTAACAGGTGCAAAACACAAAAATAAGTTATTTAGATAATCTGCAGGAAATTAAATACTGATTTGTTTGATACCAAACTCGATATGACTCCTTTGAATTTGGTGTGACATTAAAAATAACAGTGTTCTTATAATAAAAGAATAATCAACAATCTAGACTTCACAACAAACTCTTACAGAGGCAACTTCCGACCACCTAGTACTGAAAGGAGAGTAAATGCTGCAATGCACTAAATGAACAGATTCATATGCAGTTTCAAAATAACACTGTTAAATTCACATTTATCACCCTAAATTAAGCAAAATTAACTAAGACTAACAATAGGCTAACTCTATTATTAGCACACCACAACATGTGGTAACCTTGAAACATGTAATTATTCACTAAAGTAGTAGAGGTCAGGTGCCCATCCACCTTACAACATGCTCTGAAGACTTGTGTTCGACATCTGTGAACGAAAGTGGGTCCTGTTCTTCTTGATGAGGCTAAATACTCTCTCACATTCTGCATTACTGTGAGGAATGATGAGTATGGATAACATTACTGTTGATAACCTATCAAACTTTAGTTTCCCATCCAGTCCTTTGAGATTAGCAATACTAACCCATTTCTCCACAATATTATTACTTTGTGTACACATAGACGAAACATTTTCTAGCTGAAGGGAAACAAACTGATTTTGGAGTTCATCTATTTCCGTGTTCCTTGTTTCAATATCTTTTACTGATAAAATAAAAGGAAACAAATTAAAAAAAAATTCTACATCAGAAAAGATAGAATTTTCAATGGATTCAATATCTGCCACAACTGCTTTCATTAAAACTTCACTTTTTAATGGGAACTTATTTAAAATATAGTCACAAGACATGACAAGATAGCTTCTTACAGACTTGTAAAAAATTTCCTTGTCACTTTCTGTTAGAGCAATCACAGTTTGAGAAGTTTGGTACCCAAGAACTAAGTCACAGTCTTTTCTCTGATTTTCACCAGAATGGTACCTCACTTTAAGTACATCAATATTCTTGAGAGCAGCAGGCTTTACGAACTTGGACAACAGTTCTTTCAGCAAGTCGCAGAGCATTTCCCGCAAAATGTGAATCTGGGGCACTGAGGACTGAAGCATAACATTCACTTTTTCAAATGTGGGAATAACA
>PNEQ01120362.1:11189-40598 GCA_003012365.1 Medauroidea extradentata | reverse complement strand
AGGAGTAATTGTGTGCATAACTAATTGTGTTGTGAGAGTTCTAGTTGATTACTGTTTTGTGTATTTCGTAGCTTTGTGAGCTATTAAATCCAGTACTTAATTTAACTCTTTTATTTGTAATTATAAGACCTCTATCCCAAAGAACTCATGGGAATTGCCCACATGTAAAGTTTGTGTTCTCCAAACTTGTAACAATAATTTGAATTACGATTACCCCGGAATATTGTTTCAGTTATATCATATAGCGAATATATTGTGCGATGTTAGTACATTTTGTATCAATAAGCCACTTTATTAAGATATGCTGTAAATAAAAAATTAAGTTAATTTTTTTTTACAGATAGCACTAATAATGTGGCTGTTGTAGAGCAGTGTTAACGCTTTCGCTTTCTAACTTAGAGTCGTGAGATCGAAGCTTTCGTGAAATACTTTTTTCTTAATTTCTTAAACTAATAAATTAATAGTGACAGGATACAGAAGTTATATTTATTTAATCGATATTA
Organism: Medauroidea extradentata; assembly: GCA_003012365.1. Lineage (NCBI taxonomy): Eukaryota > Metazoa > Arthropoda > Insecta > Phasmatodea > Phasmatidae > Medauroidea > Medauroidea extradentata. The sequence goes on along the minus strand of PNEQ01120362.1, from coordinate 40,095 downwards.
CGTCCAAACTAACAGTAAAATCATAAACATAAATTTTTATGTGGTAAAAAGAATCGCCTTTTAAAAAGATAATTTAAACTACTGTTGATGAAACATGAGAAACAAGGAGGAAAATAAGCCGTGACACATATTATAAAAGTATTGCAGAATTCAAAACTAATATACTGTATCTGGATAATCTACACTACCTATACATAAACACGTATATTTCACTAGTCGAAATTTTATTAATAACGATATGTGCTGTGCCATTATGTAACGAACTAACAAGAAAATTTAACAGCAAAATTCCGCATAAAAACGTCGTAAATATGTAGGTATAAGAATATTTTGTGCAAATAGAGGTTTCTATACCAAAATAATACAGGATTTACTGTCGTGATGTAGAACGAAGTTAACTTTATAGAATGTACAGAATAAATGCACTTATAAAATATGAAAACTGCATTATTTCCTTTATGTACAATTAAAAACTAACAAATTTAAAGAACAAAAAATTTTTTGTATTAAGTGAGATTTGAACCCATGACCTCCGGATTACCGTGCCAGTGGCCTACCCCTGAGCTACCGAGACACTTTTTAATACAAGTAGATAGTTAATATATAACATCATTTTCGCAAATCAAATATTTACGGTTTGATATTGCTAATAGCAATAATTCCCTTCTTATTAGGCTTGATACAATATTATTGCTGTACGTAAAAGTCTTATACGGTACAATAAACACGCAATACGAGATTTTTGCTTACAAAGTTTGAATTTGACAGTTTGAAATTAAGTATCTAATGCTTATTACTAAATAAATTATCAGTGAAGACGTATAATAAGTTTTTAGTGTAAAATATCCATTATATTCCATAAGCAGCGTATATAAAACAGACGTCGTCTAATATTGTACTGGTCCGCCATGTTAATTTTCGACTTAGCCCATCGTTAAACCTACCCTTGGTCCGGACTAAAAGTTAGACCGGACTAACGCACGATAATCCTCGGACTAGCGTTAGTCCGCGTCTATGAATAAGACAAAAACTAGTCCGATGATAATCCCGCACTAGTCCGGGTCAAAAACGACTATGAATAAGCCCCTTGGAGTTGAAAATTGACCCCGTTACGACTGATTGGAGCCGTTGGCACTCTGGTGTTTTAACATTGCGCAAATGTGAGTACAAGGAGCAAACTCGTGTCGGATCTGCTGGGAGAACTGCTAGTACGACGCTATACTGCAATGTTAAAACAACACTTCATTGCTAGTGGCGCTTTCAGTCATAGAGGGGTAAACTCCATACCCTTGGTAGATTGGCGAGAGTCCACACCTGTATTCCTACGACCGTGCTACTAATAGTATCTTCCTATTGGCTATTAATTTTCGTTGAATTGTTTCTGCGCATCCTTTCTGTGCAGGACTACTTTTCTTTCTTTCCCCCGGCCCCTGTGACACTTAGTTTATAGTAGTTTACGTTAGTTTAGATTAGTTGAAAACATCAGAGAAAGCTACCTTCTCTTTTCTATGTTTCTAATACAAGGCTCTTGTTAGGTTATAAAAACGACAATAACAAAAAATAAAAAAAAGTATTGTCATGCGCAAAACGATGCGCGCACAGTTCAAACCAGCCAATAGTTGCATCTATTACTTTCATACTCTTTGGACAACTTTTCGTGTTTGAATGAGGCAGAGAACATGTTGCCAATTAGTAAGAATGGAACAATGGAGCGGTTCACTATGTGTATTTGCAGTGAAGACGTTTTACAAGAAGGACAGGTAGACTGCTCAGGGGCGTCATTTAAGGGGGCAAGAGGGGACAAATGCCCTCCCCCTTAGATTTAGAATTTTATGTGTATAACATTTTTTGTGTGTTATTTTATTTAAATAATGCTAACTTGAGCACATATAACTGAAGTTTTATTATTGACATTTCTAATTTATGCATGCTTAATTAATAAAAAGATGTAACAAGGTCACGGTTGCGAAAAATATAATATTTCCCCGTCCAAGAAAAACCTGAAATGACGCCTCTGAGACTGCTTCGCGCAGGAAATTTCGGCGACACTTCAATTGAGGACGTCAGAATCGCGTCCCGTCGTGCTACGTTATCGAAACATGGGTTATCAGTTCCAAGTAGGAGGTATCAGTAACCAAGAAGAAACGTAGAGAGTTCAGGCCTATTTACATATGGCCGTGTCCACGGAGGTGACCGTGGCAGTGGATGAGGACGTATCCGAACTTCGTGGTTAGATTCTCCCTCGCTGTTCACATTTATATCCGGAGCTGGTCCAAAATTGTGATTAATTATTATTTGGTCCAACTCTTATTGATTTAAAACTCCTTTTCTCCCGTGTTTGATTTCACTGATTCGAATTTTATACCTAGTAATGAATTCCCGAGAAAAGAGTTGAAATTCTCTTCTGTCTTAGGACACAACTTCGGGCAAAAGTTAAGATTGGTGAATATTTGTCTTAGGACCAAGTTTGTCCTGAGACACTGTAACTTCGGACACTGATGTGACGTCACAGAGTCACGTGCACCAATCAGCGCATTCCTGTCCTAGGACACAACTTCGGACATCGCAATTGTGAATAGGCCTTTCCACGCACACGACGAACACCGGAGATTGTCGAAGCTGTTCGGGCTTCGTTTACACGCATCAGCATTGCAACTCAGACGATCAGCCATTCACTGTTTATTCCACAAGGATTTAAATCGGCTTCCACACAAAATCCAACTTTTGCAGGAGTTGAAACTTGTGGACCATCGGGTGCGGAAGCAGTTTTGTGAAGAAGTAATGAGACAGATCTCGTATTTCTGTGGCTTTGCTTGGCCACCTAGGTCACCTGACCTGTCTGTGTGCGACTTTACTAATGAAGCCCATCATTAGATATTACGGCAAAAATTAATTAAGATCGTTCCAGAAGGAAAAAAATTCATAATTTTGTAATTGTATGAAACAGTATTAGTTTTTATACGTTACTTGGATTAAATTTTAATTAAAATGAACAAAATGTTACGTGTTCGATTATTTCCCCAATCTTTCATTCCATTATATTATAAAACTCATATTTCCACTAGTTGCGTCTTTTAAAACTTGACCAGTGAATGTTTTAGTATACCTGTCAGGTAAAAATACTTTTAAATTATCTTTTGTTTCCACTGTTTCAACATTATTTATTGGGTAAGATTTATATATTGTCAGATTGGAAAGTTTCTTAGACTCATAAACATTGTTAAGTATGTTAAATGAAGCTTCCACTTATTATATAAAAAGTATAAAAATATAGAACTAAAATAAGCTGAACGAGGCGAAAATAAATATAATGAAAGTATTGTGTCCACTATTTTTAATTTTACATTTTTATATTTTATTTATTTCTACATTTTAATATATTTGATGAAGGTACAAACAACCTTAAATGAAAAAATTCAATATATTACTTTTTTGTATTAAATGGAGCCAAAAATGAGTGGTGAGTCTAAGTCCAAACCAAAGAGAGGATTAAATGCATGTGCTCATGCTTGGATGGATTTAAATTATATTTTTTTAAACGGGGAAATAAAAAGCCTCGAGAAACACAAATTTAATGTAATGTTTGTGAAAATTATTATAAACCTTCTCGTGAAGAAAATTATTCAGCAACTATATATATATATATATATATATATATATATATATATATATATATATATATATATATATATATAAAATAGTTAAATCCAAAAATAAACCAAAATCTAAACCCAAAAAAAGATGGTAAAATGAGATATTTGTGACACTGAATATAATCGATCATTCAAAAAATCACGAACGAAGCATAAAACCTATAGGAACAACAAAAAAAATTAAAAATTAAGCTTTTGAAGAATGTGAAATAAATTAAATAGTAACAGCATTTGATAGTAGATCGAAAAACCTATCATATTTACCCTATAACTACCTACCTATTTTTTTCTTAATGACAGAAAACAAATTGTAATAAAAAAATAAAAAGAAGAATGAAATAAAACAATTTAAATTAAAATTTCAATTTTTCTGCTCAATCTATAGGAAAGAAAGTTAAAAACGTTCACAGGGTTTTAACGTTTAAACAGTCAGAATGGACGAAATCTTGTATTGAATTAAATATTCGAGTTAGGACAAAAGCATCTAACAATTTTCAAAAAGATTTTTTATAAAATAGTGAATAATTAAATTTCTGGAAAACCATGGTAAATATTATAAATAAAGTTGATGTTAGATTATGCTTGAATTCTAAACAGGTTGAAAAATTAGTCGCAAACTCAATATAAGAGAAAAACAAAATTATGTTGTAATAAAACAATTTATGTTGGATTGAGTATTTTATATTATTTATCAATTATCATATAATGTGATGAAACCAAAATATGAAAATAAAATTGAATTATGTTACACGTATACTGATTCTTTAATATATTATATCAAAACAAATTATTAATTTTTCGACGATATGAAAGAAATGATTAATCATTTCGACTTGAGTGATTATGAAAAAATTACATTTATAAATGCCACAGATAAACAAAACAGTTATTGGCAAAATGAAATATGAAAATGATGGGAAAAAGAATTTATTGGACTAAAATCAAAAATTTATGCTATAAACGTTGAAGGTATTATCAAAAAAGAAAGCCAAGGGCATTAAAGAAGCTGTAGCTAGAAACGAAATAACTTTCAATGATTACAAAAATTGTTTATTTGAAAATGAAGTATTGTACAAGAATATGAATCTTATAGGGTGTTAAAAACATAAATTAGTTTCAATTGAATCAAGAAAAAGAGCTTTAAGCTGTGAAGATGATAAAAGCTTGGCCACCACGTTCGCCAGACCTAGCATCACTAGAGTACTTTTTATGGGATTTTGTCACAGAACGCGTAATGACGGTAGCACCTGCCACGTCTACCAACATGAAAGAAAGAATACGCCGAGCATGTACCGAAATTACACTACAAATGTTGGCTGACGTTCGACGGTATTTTCATCAGCTAATTAACAAGTGCTTTAAAGTCGATGGTCAACACTTCGAGCATCTTCTGTAGGTAGACCCAAATCAAAGGTTAGTGGATCCTTTGAGTGCGTGACTGAATTGTCTTGTGTTGTAGGTCGCAGAATTCGTCGTCAAATTGGTACTTTTGTCATCGAAATGAAATATACATGGTACCATTCAACAAAGTGAAGTTGACCTTAAGGGGCCCGCCTCGTGGCACATGTGTTTGTGTGAGTGAGGTATGGTGCTAAGGGCGACGTCGTATGGGCCATACAACGGTGCGTCGCCTCTAAGCTTAAGGCATGCAGTCTTCGCGAAAAAACAAATTTCCTGTACGACTTTAAGTGGTGACCCTATTGTTTTATTTACGAAATCACTTTACTAAAGTCCAATGCACTACTCTTAAGTGGTTTCACATGTATTCGGCTAGTATATTTTCCGCTATAACAGCCTGAAACCCCTGTTTTGATCCATTTTGACGTGCTCTAAAAGAAGATTTCTAATACGTGTGTTGTCTTGAAAGTACTTAGTTAAGGGCAGTCGTCTGAAGCGTGTGTTCTTTTCGTAGAGAAATGGCGTAAACGCACGTGTATTAGTTTCGGTGTAAAACGTTTTCTTCAAACACGCTGCAGTGTGATTTTGTGGCAACGAGGCGGGCCCCTTAATGTAGCGTCGGCGCATCCATCGATAAAAAAAATAGGGTGGGCCATTATGACAGCCTTCTCGAACACTGAAACATTTGTGGATATGATCAACAGTTTGAGTGCTGTTGCTCGGTAATACTTTATGTGCCTTATCATATACATATACACATACACACACACACACCGTAAACTGGGGTAACATTGGCCCTGGGGGGTAACTTTGTCCCACTCAAAATTTCAGCTGTTATGTCATTGAATAAATAATATTTCGAATTTTATCTGACTGTATTAAATTCATATATTTTTAAGCACCAGACTTTGATTATCTGTATATTATCTAAATTACTCCAAAACTGATATTTTGAGTTGGACAAAGTTACCCTAAGATGGGCCAAAGTAGCCCCAGTTTACGGTATATATATTTATATGTATATATATTTATTTATTTTACAATATTTACAAATATCGATTCGCTGACGTTAATTCAAGATTCGTTGCCAACTAAAAACAAAAAGTGTAAGAATACATAGTAGGAAACCGTGATCGCAAGCAAACTAGAAACGCCAATTCGAACACGACTTTAGTTAACCATTTATTCACACTTAGTCAGCGTCATATTCTCCAAAACTTTGGTGACGTCACGAACAGAGCTAGGGCCCTAAACAAAACTTCTACACAACGGGTAGGTACACCGCAGCGAATATTTCTTGTAGCAATGAGTATAAACTACAGGGACACAGAATGAATGATGACAGGGGATAACCGGAATGTTTCAAAGGCAACGGGGAAACACTAACTCCGTCATAAAATGGAGAAGGATTGCGATAATGACAACGCTGGAATGCTCTCACCCGACGATGACGGCCTTTTCTTGAAAGTTTGATAAAGACGGCGGAGTCTCCTCATCATTCGCACTCGTGTTCCTGAACCCCGTGTGTCTACCTGATGACGGGAATTGATTCCAGTTCCCGAAACATAGTTAATACTGACTGTCTGCAAAATTACTGTGTTTTGTTTCGTCTCATAGTTTTGTGTCGTTTGTTGTTTTTTTTCTGTTTGTGTCTGATATATTTGTGTTTTGTTTCGTCTCATCGTTGTGTAGTTTGCTGTACTTCTGTTCGTGTCTGATAGCTACTGCGTTTTTGTTTCGTCTCATCGTTGCGTCGCATGTCAACTAAAGCTTATTTTTTTAGATTTTTGTTACTTCTTTTATTTTCTGTTTGTTTCTTGTTTTATCTGACCCGATTCCGTTTTGGAATTTCATGATGTGTATATATCCTGATGACTAAAGCATACTCTGCTTATTGATGTGTTTTTATCTGATTTTTTGTTTTCTTTTGACAGTCATTTATTTCGCAATGGAGTATGTCCAAGCAAATAAATCCAGTCAAAGCTATTACTGGCACAAAATAACCAGCTCACATTACTACGTCATTTCGTGTAAAGAGAAATTTATAAAATTCGACGAAGAATCGTAAGATCTAGTATGTACTGAATTTTGAATGGAAACTGGTGCGCCAGCTTACATAAAATACTTTTTTTTTAACCAGTTATGAATTGTAGGTATAATATCCTACAGTAAAATTAATTTAATTGTAACACTTGTAACACCATGCAGCCGGTAATTTTTAAATTTAACGATATTCAAGCTTGTACCTAAGTTTAGGTTAAATTTAACAACCAAAAGTTGTTCTACAGAATTTATACTCATTTATACATAGAGTGCATCACCTTCACGTAACAAACAAACAGCTCTTGTAAATTTGAGCAAATATATATTATTAAAAACATTAGTTTTTTATTTTATGTAACATTTCAAATGCGTTTTTTTTTAAACAGCGATATGATTTGTTTCTCTCTGCTTTCAAATTGGCACCTATAAAAATTTCAAAAGAAGAGTTTCAATAAGTTAATTTCTCTGCTGTAAGTGAAAGAAGAATACGTCACTCTTTTACTAGAAGTTAGTAGGATTTTTATATTCATAGACGACAACTAATACTCCCCAAAACTTGCACCAATAAGAAAATTTTTCACTGGCAACAGTGTATACGTTTGTGTATGGCCAAACATTTATGTAACAGTTGAATCAGCTAAATATTTGTTGCCAAACATTTGATCCGGAAAAAAAATTGAGTAAGCTGGAAAAATCGATTTTACTTCTTCAACCTAACTAAATTTTGGCGAGTTTCAAATTTTGTTCAGTCCAAAAAATTTTGTTGGATCAATTGTTTCACCGAAACATGTACTTTATATATATATATATATATATATATATATATATATATATATATATATATATATATATATATATAATATGGTCGTAATTTTTATACATGTAGAAAAAACGTTTAAAGCTATTTAAAAGGGCATTACGCTTGTTAAGACAAGACTGGAATAAAAATTAAGCTAAGATAGTCGTTAAAATGGGTAAATGTGTGGGCACGTTTTAATAAATTGAACTTAAAATTAATATTTTAATGTATAAGTATGATATTTTGCTTATTATATTATGTTCGTAACATGAATGGCAATTGTGTACGCTTAAGAATAGTATCTCTTGAAAGTAGAAAGCAAAGCCATATTCATTAGCGCAGGAAATCATCACATGAATGATCGATGTTTGTTAATAATTGAAGTAAAAAAGAGATATATGAAGAATGTAACATAAGTGAATCGATATTAATAATGGTAATTGAAAGAAAAGTTTGTGCTGACGAACACAAAGAACTGCGTACAATCATATCGTTGTTGTCGCACTAGCAAGTCTTCTCATAAACTTTCCATCTAATCGATACCAACTGAGCTATAGCACTCAGAAATATTAGGCGATGTAAAGCATCAAGTCTTCATTGTCGTGGTTTCAACCGCAGGCTTCGGTACTCAGTCGTACCTCGTGTAATACAGTAGTTTATAATTAGACAAACAGGCCTCTATTTGAGACATTATTTGAGGCTTCAGGTTTCAAAGAGAGAAATGCTTCATACGTAGTTTCCTTTTTTTTAGGGCTGTGGGATTCACATACACATTACAGTGAAGTGACTGCGTTGTATTATTTTAAAAACCGTCAAAATTTCAGTTGGAGCTGCAATAAGGTACGGTACTCATGTCTCCGAATAGTATATGCACAGCAACAAGGCCATTCTTAACAGTTCTGAAAATCGTTGGACTTTCGCCGATAAAACGCCGAGAAGGCGATAGTTGTCATGTATTTAGAACACGTGTAGTTGGTATTACACAGTGTATCACTTCCATAATACTGCTTATCGTCGGAAATGTTTTTAATTACTATTATATGTACCATCATAAAAATAACAAATCCTATTTAGACGTAATCGTGCTAATTCCTGCCGCAGTGATAGGTATTGGGTCGACTGTCACAATTACGGTTTGTTCTGGAAGCTGTGTACTGGGTGAGATTGTCAGAAGAATGCATCACATTGACCAAGTGCTACTCGCCGCATCCTGGACCAGCTATTCACGCATCAGGAAATGTGTGTGTGTTCAGCTGTGCTGCGTGTCCGTGTGCTTAATTTGCATGTACTCCACTCACTTCTTTCATAAATACAGAATTTGCAGTTTCTGGTCTTTTGCAGGCTGCCACAATGACTTGATATTCCGAATGGCATTACTGACGTACTTAAACACTATTTGGGTGCTTGGAAAATTTTTTGATAGTTTGAACTATGAAATTGAAGCTATTTGTAATCAATGCATTTTGGAGAATCATACAGCACGCAACACGACATTGCGCAGACGACGTTCGACGGATTCGTTTGAAGAGAGCGTTTCTGCTCCTGCGACCATCCAGATAGTTTATACATCACACGACACTACTCCACAAACGTCCCAGTCATCTGTGAGTGACGCTACCGCAAACAACTTGAAACATTTGAGAAAGACCTTTTATTATCTGCGAGAAACTGTGGCTACGGTGAACAACTTTTTTGGTTTTCAGATAATGCTTATCCTTGTGTCCAACATAACTTATATTATGTATCACATCAACACTGCCATCGCCATGCTGACGAAGACTACGGAGGGAAATGAACTCAGCAGTTTGGCACATGTGATGCTTGCTGCGATGTGGAGTACTGTTGACTTCTTACAGATCATCTTTATAACATTCATGCCGCAATATGTAGCAGATAAGGGAGAGAAGACACTGTCACTGCTGCAGAAATTAAGCCTTAAGGAAGCTCTCAGCCCAGCCTCTATGGTGGAGACACAGTTGTTCTCCCAGCAGGTGTTTGAGAGGCCAGTGATGTTCTGTGCCTGGGGATTTTTCAGTTTGAATCGCCGTACCTACTTCTCACTACTAGGCATTATGGCTACCTATGTTGTTCTGTTAGTGCAACTACGTGGCATTTCTGAAAATAAAGGTACATAACCTTTAAACTGATAAAGAATGTTTCTATGCTGAGTTTGGTCACTTTTTTAAAACTTCGTATTCCTATTTGCAACAAAGACATAGTTGTTGCCCAGACTGTCTAGGCGTGATTCAACCAAAATACAACGTTGATCCAACATCAAGCTACATGTGAAGTATTTTAAGAAAGAGAACAGTCTGAAGTAATGCTAGTGATGCCAGAGTTATCCTCCACAGCAGTGATAAAATTCTGACAGAAGTATTTTTTTCTACAGAACGCACTGCATATGATGAATGCCAACCAGATAACAGAGGCACTTGTGTTTATTTAACTGTAGATAATACAACCTGTTTTTATTTATGCAATCCTGAGTCAAAACAAGAATCATTGCAGTGGAGTTATATTTTCTCCCTTCTCCTTTCCTGAATCGAAGAAGCATGTTTGTAGTTGACTTCATGCCCATAGCGCAGTAATTAGAGCTAAGTCGTGACACGAGTTCCTCAAATGACTTCAATGAGCCAGTATAAGAGACTTTAGAGGGGATGGGGCTTACACGGTGTGTCTTTGTTCTTCACGACATTGCATTTTCGTACACAACGTATTTTCCAAGGCTCTAGTGTAATGTTTCAACTGCAAGACTTGGTATCATCAGCAGTATTGAACAAACTTTGCATCTAGAAAATTTTACTTTGTCGTTAACCTAATAAAACATCTGGCAGAAAAATATTGATGAGGCAAAGAAGAGGACGTTTGTAGAAGTTTGGAACTAGTTACTGAGGAAAAACTTCTTAAAATTAAGAGTTTTCAAATTTAATTGTTGCTTAGATATTAGCGGTAGTAAACAGTACGTAGTACCAAGCAATTTTTTCAATTAATTTTGTTGTTTAATATTTGATTATTGTTTATAAGCTGCTTGATACTGCACAGGCCTGGTACTTATTTCATAAGACTGTGTTACGTTTGGAGTGCACTATGTAACACTTTAAACTTACTGTTGTCTAGCGTAAACTAATCAGTACCATGGCTATAGTGGCACAGTTAATGATCTTCGTGTATCTGAAGTTACGAACAAAGAAAGTGGTGGCAGTTTATTTAAGTTGACGTCGGACATATTTCAAACCAATCTTTAACACCCTTGGCACTCGTACACTCCTTCAGGCTTTTGGTCACAGGATATTGTTTTATTGCCTTGTTCAGTGCTGGCATAACAAATAGTCCTTGTGTGTGCACATATCACATAAATGGTAATTAAGATGTAATTTATTATTTTTACTTATTGTCTAATTTTTATCACAAGTATGCGTTGTGAGATATCGTTTAAATAATGTGATAGAGAGCCATTTGAATTTATATGACATAATAACAATGTAGATATAGAAGTTTATAGCATTATGTGTTAGTGACACGAAGTACCTAAAGGAGCAGAGAAGGCCTCATGACATCCAAGGGACAAGCCACAGTTTGTATAGCAGATAAGGGGCGAGCCCAACACTGCTATGAGGAAGTCTGCTGTAACTACTATCGTCCTAACCACATCGTACAAACTGCCCAGAATGATTTTAAAATTTAATTAATTGAACTGTAGTTAAAAATTTATAGTTACGTGTAATTGTATTTTGATTGAAAATAAATCATTATGGATACGTGTGGAGACAGCCAAGCAAAAGGACGATGGGAACATATCCACAGTTTTGAAACGAGCACAGATTCTCGTACCCAAATATGGCTTTGGGGAGCCATCTTTGACCAGGCAGGTAAGCGTCTCGGAGTCGGAAGCAGGGACTGGTACTGAAATTGAACTGGATAGGAAAATTATGTGTCCAGAAACAATTTTTGTCCTGGCGGAGCTGAACTGGAAATGGGTAAAAGCTGTTCACACATACTAAAACTCATGACTGTGTTTCAGTTCAGATTTGGGTCCGGGATCAAAAGCAGTCTAGTTGCTTACATATTCGGAATGAAATTGAATGAGAGAGTTTGAAAGACATTTTGGCAGGACAAGAAACTCCACGCGTAATTTAATTTCAGTTCAAGTCCGGACTGATAATTATGATAGTGGCTCTTTCAATTCGGAACTGGAATTGAACAGAACAGTTGAAAGGCTTCCACGTCGGACCAAATATTCATACACAGTTAAATTTCATTTCTGGTCCGGACCGAAAGAGTTATATTCTCCCCTACATTTATGAACTGGAATTGAATAGAATCAGTCGAAAGACTTCAAATCCGGACCAGGTATATCATACACAGTAAATTTAATTTCTGGTCTGGACTGAAAGAGTTTTATTCTTCCCTACATTTCTGAACTAGAATTGGATACAAACATTCAAAAATTATTAATGGCGGACTAGGAACCCAACACCTAGTTTAATTTCATAAATTAGGAACAGAATACGGACATGTAGAAGTTATTGCAGTTGGGATAGAAATCCAAAACAACGTAGTTTAGTTGTATTTTGAGTCCGGACTTAAGCTTGCTTGGTCGTCCTGTTTCAAAACCATGATTTAAGTAAATTGTAAAAGTAATTCCCTCTGGTTCGGAAACTCTAGCCTACAGATAAATGCATTTCAGTTTAATTCTGAATTTGGTTTTAACAGCTCCCACAATTCCCAAATGGAATAGATTTTTTATCATTTGAAGACATTTTCGCTTGAATCACTCAGGTGACTACTTTATAGTTCTAGTCATTATTGACACTTGTATATTTTTTACAAACTGAAAATTAAGTATCAGTTACGATTTATTTTATACAAGCACTATAAGAAACCATAATTATAAAAAAAAAAAAGTAACTTATCTACTGCGTGGCGTCATTCCAATTCGTCTCCAACATGAAGTTAAATAGTAGCTACACTCCTACTCAAAAATAAATATTTTTGTGGACATAGCAAAATTAATCTTTTATATAAGCCAAAGTAAATAAGCACGTAAGTACGCATATATGTAAGTAAATATGTATACATGTTAATGTTTGCACACTTTTGTGTTTATATATGAATGTAATTTTGCGTGCTCATTATATAATTCTACGCCGTTCAACGGATATGAAGTTAATTCAGGATGGACACTCTTCACCTGAGAACAACATGGGTTCAGAACAACTCCCTTTCCCATAATTTTCACCTGGATTAGAAAGCCAGAAAAAATGTGTGCAGAATAACGTGTACGATTTCCATTAGTTTCAAAATGTTGAATTCTACGAAGCGTAATTTAATTTATTAATTATTTCACAATTTCTGACGAAAATGTTTGCGTGGTTAAGAGTTCATAGTAAGCTTAAAATAGCGTATCCCTATGTTAATCTCTGTTTGTGAATATATGGGCTTAGAGCACGGCCGTAGAAGAACAGGTCTGGACACTCGCCTGGAAACTTGACCCCCTTGTTGTTTGGCTGCAGTTCACCAAGTTACCGATAATGCTATACATTTTTGACGCTGTAATCTGGGCGGTCGAGCTCGAACTCCGCCCACTTCCCTCCCACTAAGATAAACAATTTATCAAAACGAATCTTTTATCAATTTATGAAATACTTTCTTCGCTCACAATTTTAAATTATGGCTCCAGAAAACTTTATTTACGGTACTTTTTAATGTTAACAATGGAAAAAAAAAATGGGAGGAGTTTGAGTCCGACTGCCCGGATTACAGCGCCTAAAAATACATTCTAGGTAACTTGACGAACTGCAGCCAAACAACAAGGGGGTCAAGTAAAATACATTGGTAGATAGGCGAGTGTCCAGACCTGCTCTTCTACGGCCATGGCTTAGAGAGTTGATATTTGATAGGCGGCCATCTTCTGCAGTTCAGCTGAGATATGCACAATATGATTAGAGGGAAATGCATTTTCCCAGTACTTATTAACTATATATTACTACTATCACCCTTATGAACATAATTACTTCTCGTGCAATACTAACTGTGCTTGTGTTGAGCCAATACACGTGGGTTCCAATAGGTTAGAAATACATATTCACTTTCATAAATGGCAGCCACTTATCATTTGACTGCAGTTGGTCACAGTTTACAAACCAAGTGTAGCCGTATCTTAGATTTTGATTAAGAGAGGTGCTTGTGGCTTCTTTTATATTTATACACTAGTAACATAACTTATTACATAAATTTAAGGTAGAAACCATGTACGACTTCCATCTATGAACTGTTAGGACTAAGTGACAGATAGTGTAGGCCTATAGATAAAGAACATTTATTCTAAACTACAAAAACTATACTTTGTTGCATATGTATCAATTCAGTTGCTTACGTACATCTGGACTTAAGATGGACCTGCAACTTTAAATTTTGAAATAAAATTCATTTAGGCACAATATAAGTATGTTCGTGAATGACTGGATTTATTTGCTTGGACATACTCCGTTGCGAAGTAAATGACTGTGAAAAGGAAACTAAAAATAATACAAGAAAACATCTATAAGCAGAGTATGATTTAGTCATCAGGACACATGCGCAACATGAAATTCCAAAACTGTAATCGGGTCAGATAAAACAAGGGACATACAGAAAATAAATAAAATAACAAAATTCTAAAAAAGAAAAAAGAAACCTAATTTTACATGCGACACAACGATATATATATTATATATATATATATATATATATATATATATATATATATATATATATATATATATATATATATATATATACACACACATACACACACACATGTCAACTATGTCCACTTTTTCTCAAAATGCACTTTTCAACATAAACAATTAATTTTAAGTACTTCCTAGTGGCATACAGCAAAAAGTCCGTACTGTGTAAAAAAAACACATAACTAAGTCATTTTGTCATTTTTAAAAATTATCACAAATGAGGTAAATTTTTGTCATTTTCGCATTCTGGTAAGTCACTTGGTTTTTGTTAAACCTATGTTCCTGTAACTTGCAAATTCTGACTTTGACATGCCGCTATGAGAAAACTATGAGAGCTAAAAAATTTCTACAAGTGGAAAATGTAGTCACAATATTAATGTCTATAAAACTATCAATATGCCAAGCAAATATAAAATTTTGAATTTTTGCCACGTGAACGTCCTTAAGCAAAGAAGCCAATGTGCTCGTGAAGTACTGAAACAAAACGTAGCATAAATCTTTTCCCCGAGTCGTGACTCTATTATTGTAATAAATAACGTTACTAACGTGGTAATGTTGAACTTGCGAAACGTTACTTTAATGGCGCGGTCTACCACAATTTTCATCACCATGTTTTTATTTTTATATTTATACCGCTTATTTTTTCCTTATTTTAGACATAAAATGTGACCAAATTTTCCTCTTATAAATATTTTTAATTTCCCATAGTTTTTGCGTAATGGATCTGCATGTTTCTGTTTTAAGGACGACACTAAACCAACTCACTTACCAAACTGAAAAAAATTTACAGTAAATAACGATGTTGCAGGCTTCAAATTCAGCTATGTTTAACCGCAAAATATAATATTTTTGTATTTAAAAAAAAAATATTGAATTTTTAAGTTTAAATTTTAAGTGTAGGCATTTTTATTTAAATGCAAAAAAAAATTCTTTGTTTTTATGTACGTGACATTATAGCCTGCGACGTCTTTATTCACTGTGAATTTTTTTCAGTTTGGTATGTCAGTTGGTTTAAGTGTAGTCCTTAAAACGGAAACATGCCAATTTTGAATTTAACAAGCTATTACGAGAAAACTATGAAAAGTAAATAAATTTCATTTCATAAGAGCCAAAGTAAGTCACATTTTGTGTCTAAAATAAGAAAAAAAATCTGATACAAATGAAAAATCAAAACATGGTGATGAAAACTGCGGTAGACCGCGCCCTAACCGGGTAGACATGCAAAGAGATACTTCAGCAGAAAACTGATGAAAGAAAGAGGCAAACATTGCAGTCCCTTTATTCCGCGAGTGCAGTTTTAATCAGCCGAACCGTCTCATTCGTCGGAAGTGCTTGCCTCATTGTCGGGTGTCGCTTTCTTCAGCCACCTGGCTCCGTCCTTTGTTTCCTCCGGCTAATTTGCTCGTTACGCTGTTCGTTATTGCCCTCTTGTTTCGCGCGCGTCGACTTATTAACGTTAGCAACGCCCGAACGTTATTACTCTCCGTGTGATCGCGCATAGCCCGTCGCGTCGCCTGCTGCAGTTGTTGGTTGCTAGATTGGACGGCGTTCAGACGATGTCTGCGGCCTTGAAGAGGAGAAGGGGAGTAGGTAGGTTAAGGGTGTTCAAGTGCGATAAATTCTTAATTTTATATTTATATTAAATAGTGTTTGTTTTGTAGACAATATTTGTGATTACAATTTCCTCTTACGAAACAATTTTTTAACTCGCATAGTATTCTCATAACGGCGCGTCAAAGTCAAAATTGGTATGTTCTGTTGCCATGCAAATAGTGAAAACCAATTGACTTACGTAAGTGAAATTATTCACAGTGAAATAACTTGCCACGGGCTAGGTATTAAAATATTTTTAAACAATCCCGTGAGCAGTTTTTGTATTTAAAAAATTTGTTGAATTTTTAACTTTTTTCATGAAGTTTTGTGATTTTTTAAAAATTCCAAAATATTACGTTATGGTCTTTTAAATACTTTATTGCATAGTTCATGGGATGTAATATCACGGTGAATTTTTTTACTCAAGTAGGTCAGTCGGTTTTCACTATTTGCATGGCAACAGAACAAGCAAATATTGACTTTGGCGCACCGTTATGAGAAAACTATAAAAGCTAAAATTGTTTCGTAAGAGGGAACTGTACTCTCAAGTATTGTCTACAAAACTAACACTATTTTACAAAGATATAAAATTATGATTTTATCGCACTTGAACACCCTTAAGGGCCCGCCTCGTGGCACGTGTGTTTGTGTGAGTGAGCTATGGTGCTAAGGGCGACGTCGTATGGGCCATACAACGGTGCGTCGCCTCTACGCTTAAGGCGTGCAGTCTTCGCGAAAAGAACACATTTCCTATGGGACTTTAAGTGGTGACCCTATTGTTTTATTTACGAAATCACTTTACTAAAGTCCAATGCACTACCCTTAAGTGGTTTCACATGTATTCGGCTAGTATATTTTCCGCTATAGCAGACTGAAAACCCCGTTTTAACCCATTTTGACGTGTCCTAAAAGGGGATTTCTAATACATGTGTTGTCTTGAAAGTACTTAAGGGCAGTCGTCTGAAGTGTGTGTGTTCTTTTCGTAGAGAAACGGCGTAACCACACGTGTATTAGTTTCGGTGTAAAACTTTTTTTTTCAAACACGCTGCAAATTTTGACTTTGAAGTGCCATTACGGGAAAACTAGATGAGCTAATTTTTTTCCGTTAGAGGTATATGTACTCTCAAGTAATGTGTACAAAACTAACACTATTTCATACAAATATAAAATTATGTTTTTTCCCCACTAGAACAACCTTAAGGCTCAGTTTCAGTCACCATACCTAATAATTTTGTTTTTCAGTTTTTTTTAAATTCTGATGAAAAAATATAAACTTTGCGATTATACCTCAAATTCTATTTACCTTGCGCAACAGCACAGACATTGCGGTTCAGATGATAACAAATAATTACGCCACATTATATGACACTTCTTAGAGTGCGCTAAGCCAATAGAAAATGAGCAATTAAATGCAGTCATATGGTATCATGCGTCAGCGAGCAGCGCTTGTCTGCTTGAATAACAGATGCTTAGAGCCAGTGATTTTTGGTGAAAATAATTGTGAAAACGAAATTGAGGTGAACCGTGCCCTTAAGGTAGCCGCATGGGTGGAAGTAATATGAGTGTCCGAGGTTAGAAGTACCGATCACTTGGGGCGTCACAGCCGTGCTACGTAACCTAGTCAGGCTTCTGTCTACGGTTTTAAGTACGCCACTAAAACCAACTGTAATACCAAACTGAAAAAATTCACACTATATAACAATGTTGTAGGCTATGATTTGACATATATAAAAACAAAAAGTTTTTTTTGTATTTCCAAATTTTTTTTTTATTTTTGTTAATTTTCATTTTAAAATGTAGCATTTTTATTCAATATTAAATACCAAAGTATTTTATTTTTTATTCTCATATATGTCAAATCATAGCCTACAACATTGTTATACACTGTGCATTTTGTCGGTTTGGTATATCAGTTGGTTTTAGTGGCGTACTTAAAACCGTAAAGTGCAAATTTTGACGTTTACGACTCATTACGCAAAAACTATGAGGGATACAAAAGTTTCCTAAGAGGATTATTCAATCACAATTTATGTATAAAATCAGAAGAAAAAAAAATATCCGGTACAAATATGAAAATAAATAAAGACGAACTTGTTCAATGTCTTGCGTGGACATCTGCAGCTCTGTTTCTTCTTTAGTGACGTTTTCCAATTGCAATATTGTTTTAGCTCTCATAGTTTTCCCATACCGACATGTCAAAGTCAATATTTGCAAGTTAGGACTAACAAAAACCAAGCAACGTAGTCTAATGAAATAATTTGCACTGAAATAAGATATTATGGGCGATATACTAGAATATTAAAAATCACACATTGAAACGCTTTTCTACTTCTTAAAAGATTCCGAATATGACGACAATTTACTTCATTTGCAATAATAAAAACAAATTTTGTCGTGTGTTTCCTGTGTTCCCGTATTTTCAGGTTAGTTCGCTTGGTTTATTTACATAAAGAATTCACGCTATTCAAATGTAAAATATGGCCTTTGTACTCATGAAATGTAACAATAGCATATACATTTCACGTACCTGATCGCTCTTTTCACCCGAATACAACGCACGTAACCGTTTTCATTCAAATCTGTTCATTGTACTATATCAATACAATACGCTTACGAAAACCTTACTCGATCTACTCGATGCTGTGTGTTGGTCAACAATAAAGAATTTTTCACGCAAAACTGGCATATATACGAACCGCGCCCTTAAGTAGAAGTGTTATAGGGCCTACAGATGTATTGTATTTTCAGTTATTGATCATAACATTTATCCTAATTGTATTATCAAAATTTTCTCTTCGTCAAAGCATAGTATATATTCTTGGTAAACTGCTTTACATAAACAATAATGGAATATTTAATTAATTTGACACACAGAATCATTGCAAGAGAGAATTACAGGTTAACTTTAAAGAATTCTTTTGCGATGATTCTGCATGACAAATTAGGTAATGAAAGATTTCATTATTGTTTACGTTAAGCAGTTTACTATGAATATATCCTATGCTTTGACAAAGATAAAAATTTTATAATACAATTAGAATAAATGTTATGACCCAAAAACTAAAAATACAATAAAATTGTCTAACACTCCCCCTTAAGGGAATTCAAGTGCGATACTCATAATTTTATAATTTTTATGAAATATTGTTAGTTTTGTAGACGATACTTGTAAGTACATTTGACTGTTACGAAACCATTTTAGCTCTCATAGTTTTCTCATAACGGGGTGTCAAAGTCGAAATTTGCTTGTTACACTGTCATGCAAAAAGTAACAACAAACTGACCTACTTAAACAAAAAAATTCACTGTGAACCCACATCCCATGAGCTATGCATTAAAACATTTTAAAAAACCCACAACGTAATATTTTGAAATAATAAAAATCGCAACCGCACGGAGAAAAAAGTTGCAAATTCAGCAATTTTTTTAAAATACAGAAACAGTACAGAATGTTTTCAAATGTTTCATTACCGTATAGGTTCTCGCATTGTAAAAATTATTTAGGACGAAAATAACTGCTTTAAGGGCGCGGTCACCTCAGTTTTCAACGTCTTTTTTTTATTTTTATATTTGTACCAGATATTTTTTTTTTATTTTAGACATAAATTGTGACAAAATCTTCCTCTTCGAAAATTGAATAATTTTGTAGGCTATGAAATGACACATATAAAAGCAAAAAAAATAAAGTATTTTTGCAGGTAATAAAAAACGCAGAATTTTGAAATAAAAAATTGTAATTTAAATTTTTTTAAAATACAAAAAAAATGATTTTTTTTAAATTTATATATGTCAAATCATAGACTACAACATTGTTATACACAGTGAATTTTTTCGGTTTGGTATGTCGGTTTTAGTGGCGTACATAAAACCGTTAAGTGCAAATTTTGACGTTTACGACTCATTACGCGAAAACTATGAGAGATACAACAATTTTCCAAGAGGAAGATTTTGTCACAATTTATGTCTAAAATAAGAAAAAAAAATATCTGGTACAAATATAAAAATATTAAAATACGTTGAAAATTGAGGTGAATCGCGCCCTTAAACAAAACTACCAGA
Source organism: Medauroidea extradentata (assembly GCA_003012365.1). Classification (NCBI taxonomy): domain Eukaryota; kingdom Metazoa; phylum Arthropoda; class Insecta; order Phasmatodea; family Phasmatidae; genus Medauroidea; species Medauroidea extradentata. The sequence continues at coordinate 19,819 of PNEQ01120362.1, read as the reverse complement.
AATATTTTTGATATTTGCTCTCGTTTAAGCTTAAAAAAATAAGTATCGCAAAACCAGTAGTCTAGAAATTAAAGAGCGTGGCATTGTCTTTAATTTATTTCAAACAATTGCAAATAACTAAAATAATTTTTAGCCGAATGCTTTCAAAAAATTTAATACCGTGTGCAGTTATACCATAAACAATTATGCCAGAGCGTTGTTTAAAATAATGTACCCTTTGCAAGCAAAAAATTATTTAACTTCTATTTGGCTTATTTTGTTAACAAAATGTGTAATATTTCAGGGGCAAAAATCTAACTATCCGCTTGGTGTATAGCAACAGAAAAATTCACATACAAACGATGATATATATAAGTGTTAAACTGTAATAACGAATTTTTTAATGTTTTCGAAACCCCTGCAAAACTTACCAGAATATTCGAAATCGGCACCTCGCACTTGAGTGATGTCTGTTTAGGAATAACATTCAAAGAACTAGACACACGCGTATAGCCAGTCCGTCATTTATCTTTAAATATCAGGTGTTTTTTCATCGTTTTCAGGTATGAAAATCTTGAAGTATTAAATTTTTCAAAGGCTTAGACCTTGTATAATGCATTTTCACATTTAATATAATTTGCTACTAAATTAAAAGTTTACTACTGACTTTCTCATAGAGGCGAGATGTCGTAGAGAAGATTGTACATCAGTTCAGTAAATTGCACCCACAGGGCAAGAGTGAGGCGTGACGCGCGAACTGTGTCGTCCATACAACTTCCGCATTTCTGGGCTTTGAGTCCACAAAACGCGTCCACCCAGGCAGGCACCTTAAGGGGGAGAGTTAGATGTTAAACTTAATTTTTAGAATTTCTGCAATAACTTCGGTCTTGAAACATGTTTGGTTAATGTGGCAATGTTAAGACATCTAGACGGTATTTGTGATGAATTTTGGAGATCATATTTATGTTATATGTTCACCTTGTAATGGACTTGTAATCATTCTGTAATGTTAACCTGTAATTCTCTTGCAATGATTCTGCATGACAAATTAATGAAATATTCCATTATTATTAATTATGTCAAGCGGTTTATCAAGAATACATTCTATGTCATGTCGAAGACAAAATTTTGATAATACAAATTTAATCAATCTTATAGCTCGAAAACTGAAAAATAAAGAAAATTATCTAACACTTATTCTTAAGCGCTGACCAATACCTCTTCACTCTCATATCATACACTATAGGTGACACACGATATGTTCAACTTTTTAGAAACGCAACTGTTCCGAAAATGACACTAAATATATTACATTTAGTACTGTAAAATTATTTAAAATGAAATAAGGTAGTCGTTCAATTTATTTTAAATAATTGCAATGTATCAAAGGTACAACGTACAGTGACGTCTGTCATTGGGAATTTGTAAAAGGTCGACTTACACCGTGCGACAGCTATACCGTGAACGACTATATTAACGCCCCCGCCTACTAGTCGCATGTTTGTGTGAGTGAGGCACGGCGCCAAGGGCGATGTTGACCGGCACATCTGGTGCGGTATCGCCTCTACTGCAAGACACTGTGCAGTGGTGTCGTAGATCACTCGCCTGACTGACACATTCAGTGGTCACAACATCTTTTTGTTGATGAAACGTTTAAATCAAGTTCCATTGCACGTTTCTAGAGTACTTTCACACGAATCCCGTGAGTAGTTTTCCAGATATCACTGGCTGGAAAACCTGTTTTCAGCCACTTTGAGAGGATCCGAAATGACTTTTCTAATTAACGTGATGCTTTAAAACTGCCTTTCGGTGATAGTTTAAAGTGCATTTTTTTTTGCACATAGACACGATGGGCACATGTGCAATAGTTTCGTAAAAAGCGTATTTACGAACACACAGCAGCGTATTTTAAGCGCGTGTAAGGCGGCACTCTTAACAACTTTAACGAAGTCTGCATCAGTACAACACCTCTCAAATGGAATTTATAAGGTTATATACGAGGCCATCTTTGCTGTAGCGGTCAGAAATTAGACGTAGCTCGGAATGCTAACCAGGCTCTCGTGCGAAGAAAATGAAGCGAGGCGGTGGGCCGGGTCACTTTCTGGGGTGAATAATTGACGAGGTCTGGGATACTCCCCTGGAAATACTGCACTCTCCTGCCGGGCTACACGTTAGAGAGCTTACGACACTTCTATTCCACGAAGAAATATAATTTTTGGAGACGTTCAGAAAATAAACTAATGACAACGTGTACAGTAGATTGTTTATCCCATCTATCAACATACCAATAGCCTATGTTCTAGCTCTGACTACATATCTTCCAGCCAAGCAGTTCAAACAAGCAATCAAGTTTTCAACATATTTCTACAATAATTTAAAATAAATATATAAATCGACGTATGTATGTTCCCTACGGACTCCTAAACTGCTGGGGCGATTTTGATGACATTTTGAGGCAATCTTCAGATTAGCACAGATCCTGTGAAGTTTGGTGGCGATCAGATCATAATTTTTTTGCCAATTTTGTGTCATATTTTCCATTCAAATTAATGAATTATATTTATAATAATTTATTTATGCCACTTAATTAATAATAATTAATTAAGTAGTATCGAGACTTGAAAGTGTGCGGCATGTCAGTGTATATACTTAAATTCTTGGCTATAGATAATTAGTAATACCCGGGTAGCTAGTACCAATTAAAATAAAATATTAATTATTGTATATCCTAAAAAGTATTGAAATTATACGTTCTCAAATGAAAAAAAAAAGTATTGAAATCGGTTCATCCGTTTGTGAGCTACGAAGCCACAGGTACACACACACAGACAGATATATCCGTCAAACTTAGAACACCTCTCCTTTTTGGTCGGGGGTAAGGTTAATATTCTACTAGATTAGAAATATCAATGCTGAAAGGAATTATCAAAGCTGAAAGTTTGGTACAGGGACAATTTCTGCCGCTTGAGCGCTGGTATCGGTAAGAGAGCAAGCTGACCAATCACAGAGCTTTCCTGAATTTTAAGTTGCGTTAAGTTGATAATTTAAAGGACAAAATTGGTTTGTGTTTCACTTTAAACTTAAATTAAATGACTTCTCTTTTTGCCGAGCAAAGTCAATTTTGAGTTTACTAAGGTTAAGTATTTTATTATATCTGTTAGCGATGACAGCGAGACTAACGGTAGAAATTTTTCCCTATACCAAACTCTCGCACAAGAAAACACATTTTCTTTCTAACCTGTAGTAAAGGTAATCTTATGGGTAGAGCCATGATTTTGTCGCGAAAAATATTTCTGTATCACTGTTTCAACGTCTTAGGAGCACATCGGCAGCTTTGCTTCATGATTATTGGTAGGGTGTCTTTGCTCAAGAATCTCTCTCAATTTATTGCACCAATGAGCACTAGGCAATTGTGAGATAATACGTATGTGATTCGCCAGAAGAACCCCAAGACAAGAGATGGTTAAAACATCCCATCTATGACCAGGAAGCAGCACAGATATGCACATAGGACAATGAAACAAATAAAATCATGGCTTTACTTATGGGTTAAAAATAATATCTAAAAAATAAAGTAAAAAACGTAGACTCATGGCGACCGCCCTTACTTTTCTAGCGAGCGTGCGAGATCAGCTGTTGACAAATATCGCAAGATGGGGGTCCATGCGCGAAGCAGTCTCGCCAACAATAGACAGCAATTGACGTCACAACCGCATTCTCCAACCTTGCGCACAACGGAGCATGTATTGTCAGTATACAATAAGCACACTCACGAGGGAAAGTCTGGATACAGAATACACAAATACACGGGTTCTATCAGAAACCACCGCTGTCCTTACGACTGGTCCCTGCATACACATTAACGAGTTTTTTTGCTGTTAATATCATTACGTTTCATTCGTGAACTTACCAAGTTACGCGAAAACACACTGTAAAATTTACCTAAATGCATTAAAATTTTTGTGTTCTACACTTTCATGTTTGGCGTCGGCCCGGAAATTTCGCGGATTCATTCGATTTCGAGGAGAAGTTAGATTTCAAAGTATTGTTAGTATGATTTACAGTTGCAATTGGATCGCTGTTTATTAAGCTTGTCCTTGGGTACTGTGAACGAATAGTAAGCCTATAAGGCGGTTCGGGATAAAGTGAGCATTCACAAAAGCCCTGCTAGAGTTCTATTTTCAGCCAGTTCGTATCTTTCCGCGCGTATCGACAAACGATGGGAAATACCTAACCTCTCTGGACACGTAACTTAATGCTTGCGCGTTCAAGAAATATTGTGCAGTCAGCAGGAACCTACATGATTTTATAAAACATTTAATTAAACATATAAAATACGAATATGTTGATTTAATGGCGCGTCACCTCAGTTTTCAACTTCTTTATTTATTTTTATATTTGTGCCAGATATTTTTTTTCTTATTTTAGACATAAATTGTGATAAAATCTTCCTCTTAGGAAACTATTGTATCTCTCATAGCTTTTGCGTAATGAGTCGTAAACGTCAAAATTGGCCCTTTACGGTTTTAAGTACGTACGCCACTAAAACCAACTGACATACCAAACCGACAAAATTCACAGTGTATAACAATGTTGTAGGCTATGATTTGAGAAATGTACAATTCTGAACTGATACTTTTAGCGCTGAATTATATACCATGCGCTCTTAGACAAAAGCGAAGACATTTACAAGTGGAAAAGAAGCTGGAACGCGTCTTGTTTTTTCTGACTCGGGAGGATGTACTGTACATGCTGAAAATATACGAGGTGTAAAGCGTGGTAACAAAGTGTCTTCTTAGGAGCTTTGAGATGGTTCTGTAGGGCAGCGTATTACAGCTGTAACGACTTCACTGGAATCCCTCCTCTCTGGACCCACCCTGGCAGACTTCCCTTCTGTCTTGCAGACTTTCCATCACTCGCACCCCTCCTACCATCCCTTGTCGGAGGATAGGGCCCGCAGAATTAAGTGCCTCGGCCCGCCAAGTATTAACTCTAGGGGGTACTGGTTGTAGGAGCCGGCCAGCCGTTAACGAGGAACTACTCCGACAAACGCAATTACGACGTACTGCATGCGCGCGCTGGGACTTCTTCTCCGGGGTGGGCCACAGAACAGCTGAGGACACAGAAGCGGAGTTACCACACCGTGGGGCGACCAGCAACTTGGCGGGGAGCCTCTAGCCGATCAGCAGCCGCGGCCGAACACGCTGGGAAGAAGACCGACCAATGGGGAACGTTGCACAGGGCGCAGCGGCCAATCAGACACGAGGTCAGTGACTCAAACCTCGTGCAGAGATTAACCAATCGCGTAGGCTTACCTCATGAGGGGCTCCCTACCCTGACACGTTGTAGCGAACTGCAAATTTGTTCAAATTTTCCAGTAACGTGAACACAAACTGTGTCACTATTTTTCAGTACAATCTTTATGGTGAAGTTAGCTGTGGTATTTTCAACACAAGTTTTAATTTATTTATATATATATATATATATATATATATATATATATATATATATATATATATATATATATATAAATTGCTACAATGATTAGAGATGGTGAAATTTCGCGAATTCAATGACCGGCGTGTTAGAATCAAATATCTATTCGTTCATTGTCTGCTGTTCCACTGAGTAGTAGCTAGTGGACAAATGGTCGGGACTTGACTATGCATAGGATATTTGATTCTAATAAGCAGGTCATTGAATTCACGAAATTTAACAATCTCTAACAATGATATATTATTTCATAATATATTTTTTAAAGAAATAATGTAGTAACACCAAACACAGTGCACAATTTTTTTTACTGCCAGTTGAAATTCCCCAATGTAATTTTTTTACTGTGTATGATGTAATTATTAAGCAACGCCGTTATAATAAGTAGGCGGAGATAAACGGCATTCCTCCAATAAAACTCGTCGGACAATGGAAATGTCCACCACGAAAATCGGGATCTACCCAATCGGTAGAGCCACGGTTTTATGGCGAAAAGATTTTTGCAACATTTGTTTTCGATGCGTCATGTGCAAACCTGCAGCTCTGATACATCGTCTGTGATTGGATGAATTCACTCTCACTTGCCTTGGCAAATTATAGACGTACAGATTCACAATAATCTTATTCTGATTGGTGCAGTCAAATGAGAAACGTGTCTGAACATAGACACGCTGACAATAACCTTGAAACAGAACTGCCGATGTGCACGTGAGTCACTGAAACAAAGTGGGGCAAAAATCTTTTCGCGACAAAATCGTGGCCCTACCAATCGGTAATCAAACCCGGATCCCCATGGTAGAGAAAAGAGGTATAACCACTTAGTTATTATACTATGATCTAGATACAAACTTTAAAATATTTAGTTCGCTGTGAGGTTATTGTATTTCGCAATTAATTTTGGTTCCAACTCCACACAAAGAATTGTTTGCCACAGTCTTTCCTGAGCAGAGTTATTTTATTTACCATGATTCAATATTTGATTTCCCTTTCATGCTTAAATAGTACGCAGATAAACTCACGCTTAAACATATGATAGTGTAAAGGCATTCAAGTTGCAAACAATGACACTTAATACAAGGGAACGGAAGAAGAGATTCTTGCAGGCTTCTGTTTAGTAAACATAAAACCGTCAAGTTTAGCCGTTAATATCTGTTCTTACTCGTATGTTTTCTAAGTGACAACCCGGGAAAGTTCATATTGAATAACAGCATACATCAACATCACAACGGGTCAAATCGTAACATCGACATATTAAAATTTCGACTAAAAACTCATGAAACATGGGCCCTGTATTCCGTGGGGCATGCATTTAATAAATTACCAAGTGATCTCAAAAAGTAACTTGATGTAAATAAAAATATTTAAGAAGGTGGTTGATTAATGCGAAGAATTTCTGAATGATTCAGCCATTGCTTAAGTTATGGTTACAATGTTCAATTGCAATAACCTGACATGTTCTACAGCCTGTGGTTCTTCACCACTAAATGTGCTCAACGTAATTAAATTAATGAATAATTAAATGAATAAATAATAAAAATAGTGATTAATGTACTGGAGATTATAAGAGTGCTGCTGTAGTTTCAAACATCTTGCAACATTTTGTCTGCTTCATTTGGCAACACTGCTGTTATGAAATAAGCATACATGACCGCCATGTACAGGCTTAATCTTCAGATGTAAACAGTTCACCTAAAGACTGGAATATTCCATTGTTCGTAAAATAATATTCTTTTAAATGATATAGCAATCGAGTATAGAAATATAGCACAAAATCATTTATATTTATATCACAGGGATTTTATTGTCAGTCATGACTTAATTTGCATGTTTAAAAAGCTGTGAGAAGAATTACGTTCAATTTATACCTCATACCATTGAGCACATAGAGAGTACGTGCTCTTGGTCTCCGAGATTACAGTGGAACGCGAAGAACTTGTCATAGTCGCGTTCGTATTTGAATCAGTCATTTAAGAAACAGCGTAGTCTATTTTCTACCAAAATGAGCTGAGAGAGTTAATAATTTTGTACAGGGGAAGTCAATGAAATATGGTGTTTCTCATACTAACTCATAGTAAAGTGTCTTGCTAAACTTGAAAATGACGCTTAATGTGGTTTAATAATACGTATGTTTACTCTGTACAAAATTAAAACATCCATACCTCATTTCAGTAGACAATTGACTTATGTTGTTTCTTAAATGACTGATTTATTTATTCTCCGACAAACTATTTTACCGCAATAAAAGTAGAGTTTTAGCTTCCGCGTATCCAGAAAATTGCACCTGTCTCGGCGTCTGAAAATGTTTTAGTTGATCCAAAATTATACTGTTTTCTATTAGATAGATTGTGCAGTTGCTATAAAGCACACTGGTTTTTTTTCACTCCCCTCAAGGGACGCTGACCAATCGAAGGGTTCAGATTTGCCCGGCAATCATTAGGTCACGTAGCCCCGAACAACACGTGCGCCAAACGGCTCGACATGGACCCTAGCGTCTGGAAAATAAAATAAAAATATAAACCAAATAACAGAACGACCTCCCTCGGCCCGCACCGCGCCGTACGTCTCTCTCCAGAGAACTGCAACACTAGGACGCGTTATTGATGTGAGTCGTCCTCCTGCTGTCACACATAGCTTCTGGTCCTGGTACAGTCTCGCTGCATGCCTTGCAACATTGCCTTCTGCCTCCGTGACATGCTTCTATTATATTATTTCGATTACATTATATTACATTGTATCATATTTAAATCATATGATATATTATTATATTATACCATATCATATGATACACCATATTATGTATTATATTGTATTATGTTATATGATACACCGTATTATATATTATATTGTATTATGTTATATGATACACCGTATTATATATTATATTGTATTATGTTATATGATACACCGTATTATATATTACATTGTATTATGTTATATGATACACCGTATTATATATTATATTGTATTATGTTATATGATACACCGTATTATATATTATATTGTATTATGTTATATGATACACCGTATTATATATTATATTGTATTATGTTATATGATACACCGTATTATATATTACATTGTATTATGTTATATGATACACCGTATTATATATTACATTGTATTATGTTATATGATACACCGTATTATATATTATATTG
>PNEQ01120362.1:0-11089 GCA_003012365.1 Medauroidea extradentata | reverse complement strand
TATTATGTTATATGATACACCGTATTATATATTATATTGTATTATGTTATATGATACACCGTATTATATAATATATTGTATTATGTTATATGATACACCGTATTATATATTACATTGTATTATGTTATATGATACACCGTATTATATATTATATTGTATTATGTTATATGATACACCGTATTAGATATTACATTGTATTATGTTATATGATACACCGTATTATATATTACATTGTATTATGTTATATGATACACCGTATTATATATTACATTGTATTATGTTATATGATACACCGTATTATATATTATATTGTATTATGTTATATGATACACCGTATTATATATTATATTGTATTATGTTATATGATACACCGTATTATATATTATATTGTATTATGTTATATGATACACCGTATTATATATTATATTGTATTATTTTATATGATACACCGTATTATATATTACATTGTATTATGTTATATGATACACCGTATTATATATTACATTGTATTATGTTATATGATACACCGTATTATATATTACATTGTATTATGTTATATGATACACCGTATTATATATTACATTGTATTATGTTATATGATACACCGTATTAGATATTACATTGTATTATGTTATATGATACACCGTATTATATATTATATTGTATTATGTTATATGATACACCGTATTATATATTATATTGTATTATGTTATATGATACACCGTATTATATATTACATTGTATTATGTTATATGATACACCGTATTATATATTACATTGTATTATGTTATATGATACACCGTATTATATATTATATTGTATTATGTTATATGATACACCGTATTATAAATTATATTGTATTATGTTATATGATACACCGTATTATATATTATATTGTATTATGTTATATGATACACCGTATTAGGCCTATATTATTTATAACACGTGTCGTGTCATATCGTACACTATTTATCACATCATATATTATCATACGTCATGTATCATGTATAAGATATAGAACAGTGGGAAAGTACTACACGGACATGATTTTTTAATGTGTTCAACACGCTGTAAAGCAGCCATAGTACAGTTTCTGTATACAAACGTTTTACTTCCCCATCTGTTATTTAAGATTCTGTGTTACTGATATTATTCAACGTGTATCGGAATTACCGGAAAACCATTAGTGGTACTTATTTAAAAGTAAAATGAGAGGAACATTTGCTATGTTAAAAAATATATTGCCTTTTTGGTTTATGGGTTTATTATAGTTTTATATGGTTAACGAAAATCGTTAGTAAAATTGAATTTGTAGTCATATAAAAGTTATTTTTATTTTTGTGAACTATTCCGTGACAGAAAATAATATTGTAAAAGTGTTCCTTCTATTTACGCAGAACAAAAGAAATTTGAACAATTTTATTTATCGAAAACTATTTTTTCGATAATGTACTTTTCTACATTATACTGATTTTGATTTTTTTTCTGCTGTTTTGAGTAACACTATTTGGAAAATACTAAGGTCATCTATTTATTGAGTGTGTCCACAATTTTTTTTTGTTATTACTTTTGTTTGTTTCTAAATTAATTCTATACATTTGACTACGTTAGGGCGTAGACTATGATTTACTGAAAAGTTTAAAAGTTTCATGTTCAGAATATTTTCATAAAATGTAGCTCGTGGGATTTCAGGTAGGACATTTTAAGATCAACTCTGGCTATAATTCCAGTTGTGTTGTATTTAAACTCGCCACTATTTCTTATTCTATGTTCTATAATTGCAAAATGTAAAAAAATAATAGTGAAATAAAAACTATTCTGCAATTCTAGGCTTAAAACGCACCAAATACGTCCAAACAGGCGGATACCTAATCCCTCAGGCTTCAACACCTATGCGTGGTTCATAATAAAGTGTGCACTTTTTACGAGCACCTAGCCTAAAATAATTATTACAAATATTATTCATTGTCATCTTAAACGAGTACAGTCTATATACATTGCAGGAAACTATAAATTAACTTCAAGAGAAAAAAGTAGCCGAGCCTTCCATTCTGCTCAGTTTATCCCGAACAACATATAGGCCTACCTTGTATTTGCTTATCTATGTGAATGAGAACATGGTCGTTCCCTTTGAAGAGGTGAAATAAACAAATTGTGCGGTATGGTTTTTTGTACTAGAATTATTTTCACGACATTGAATAATCGACAAACTGTAATTTCATCAATAATACGTAAATACTTAAACCTTGTCAAGTCTACAAAATTTTAATTTACCAAAACTCTCAATTCCAAAAATGCAATTTTTTTATCTCGTTCAGACCCGAAGTGAACAACTGTTCCCGAAATTAATTATATTTGAGTTGTGGTTATGATTTTTGTTCCAAATTTATTTGTTACGAAGGAACTGCGAACCAGGTATAAAATATAAGCATTAAACTTTATTTGAAATACAAATTGGCGGATTATCCGTGTATTAACGTCGTATGTGAGTGTAGATGTTTGAACTAGTGTCTGAGAATAAAGTTAATTTTCTGAAATGCACGTGAGAAAACATTTGCTTTGGTACGGTTTGTTTCGAAAATTTAAATATGGCGAATGTATTTCTTTAAAACAAATTCTGTTCACACAATTTTAAGATCTTTCAGGTGTAATTATTTTTTTTTTTCGAAATTTTGAAGGTATTGTATTATTTTCTTAACATGATACCAACGTTTATTTAAAAGTATAGTAGATTTAAAGCTAAAGAATTTCTTGAAATCTCCGCAGAACGTAAAACTGAATCTTGCTTAAACTGCGACTAGGTTGCAGTGCGAACTGTTTTTATCTTAACTTTATGTAAACAAGTTAAAGTTTACGTTCTTTAGAACCACCCAACCATTTACCAATACAATTGTTTTCACGTCATTTTGATGGCGAGGTGAAATATTTTGAGCAGTAGCGTAACATTTTAATTGTATCAGTTTTTATAGCTTTCATAAATTGCTACCTAAATTAATTTAAAATATGAACTATGGTCTAAATCTAGTGTTATATATATATATATATATATATATATATATATATATGTATATACTGTTTGAGGTAAAAAAAATTGGCTACATATTAAAACCGCATTTCAGCACGATATCTGCTCATTTTTATGATGTGAAAATAATATTAGCAAAAATGGAAATTAAATAGAACCCCGTGGCATTATGGACTGTTGACGTTAAAGTGAGCACTTCTTAAATTTTTTCAGCTGTTATACATTCTTCTTTACTATTATCAATATGAAAACTATAATGAAATTAAAAATAAGTGTAAATGTTTCATTACACTGAAAATTTATCACCTTTGGTCTCAATAAAATTCAGATATCGGTTATTACAAATGCTGAAGAGTGATTAGTTTAACGTGAACAACCTATATCAGTGAACATGCTATTACACTCTGTCCATTCTAAGGTTGCAGCAGAAATAAGAATTATTAGCGAAATAAATTAAAGCAATTGAAATATATCTTGATTCCTAACATCGTGATTGTGCCATAACAAATATACTTGTACTATTCAATAGTTGAAACGAAATTTATGCTGTGCAAACATTTTATTGTGATTTTTAAATGTTTGTTGCAATGGGAGTTGACAATTATAATTTATTGATTTGTGGACATACGCCATTGCTCATGTATGTCCACGAACTAATAAATTATAGTTGTAAACTTACATTGCAACAAACATTTAAAAATGGTATCAATACCCGGTATGGACACGGTATGCATTTATCAGTAAGACAGATGTAAAATAATTTCATTAATCTTGCACAGCGCTCAAATAATTTACATGAGCAATGGCGTATGTCCACAAACCAATAAATTCTAAAAATGCAATTGTCGTTCACTTGAATAAATTTGCTGCAACCTTAGAGTGGATAGAGTAATAGTTAGGGAAGGGAATTTTTGGTGAATAGATTTTTCTGCACTTTTAGTGCCTTACGTGCACACCTGCATCTCAACTTCATGGCTATTGACAAGAGTCTTTTGTGCACAGTTGTTATACATTTGACTGTGCCAATCAGTAACGGATAACTGTGACACAACACGTCTGTGATTTGCGGGTTTAACCTCCACACGCTGGGTGTTACGGCATCCAATCACTGACCACAAAGTCGAGATGCAGGTGCGCACGTAAGGCACTGAAACAAAGTGCTGCAAAAATCTTTTCGTGAAATACAATATCCCTAGTAATAGTAGTGGAGGGATCCGTCACTCACCCTGGTGGCGCGAGGGGTCAGCGAGCTGCTGAAGACGCAGAGTTGACCATAGAGTCGAGGCACATGACGACCACCCACGTCACTACCGCCGTGTCTGCGCGGCCGTCCACGCGCCGCGCGACTGACTGACCGGCCGGCGTCGCCGCCTGAGCGCTCGTAGCTAGGCAACCCGCGCCACGCGGAGGGGGAAGTTTTGGCGCATGGTGTTGCCCGCAGCCTCCCGCAGGAGCCCGCTACAACCCTCCCCCTCCACTCCCCTACACGACAACACCACACACCTGCGGGCCACGAGACCGTCGAAGCGTAACTCCCGCGACCCAACTGCGGCAACGGCTTTATTTTAGTTTGAGGGAGAAAATAAAGTAATTCTCATTCCCTTGGGTGCCACTGTTCTAACACATTCAGTCGCAGTGGCCGTGAAAGTGGGCCCGTTGCACGTGAGAGAACTTAACGTTCCCCACTGTGCGCAGTGCACAATGCAGTAACACAATATTTAAGAATGCACAAGCTAAACATCCGGAAGGACGACTAACCTTCATAAAACACAGATGTACGAATGAGTTATTAACGGTAAAACGGGATACTATAAGCTTCTTGTACAAGGTGGGCATATGTGAAAGTCGTTTGCAATAATTAGAGGTACGTAAATTTCGCAGTTACATTCCAGGTGAGGTTGAACGCCAATTATGTATACTTCATTGTCATGTCTGTGACTTGCTGGCGGCTGTTACGAAACGCGTTTGACTACTGCAAGCCAGTAGTAAATAAGGAAATAATGTGAGTGCTATCGCTTGCTACCTGAAGCCAATAGATAATAGATTGTGGCTAGTGGCTGTATAGGAGTGACAAGTCTAGGCTGCTGCCAGATGAATCCGCGAAATTGACGTTCCTCTAGCAATAGTATACTTAACGGAACTGATCAATTCTCATTTTCTATCGAGCACAAGGCAGAATTCAAACGACTGTAAACTTGTGCTGCTTTCGCAATTGGCCCGTGTCTTATTTGACACGTCATGGCGGGAGCTGAGCCAATAATGGAGAAGCAACTAAATGCAGGTCCAATCATGTTACATCACTGTATCAGCAAGCAGCCAATGGGCAGCTGTTGTCTACTTGAGTACATATATATTCTTGGAGGCTAGCCTACGGGTTAGTGAACCAGCGAATTTTCTCCTGTCATCAGTATACTATACACAGGACCTGACTAGATTTAAGAAATGCCGATCACACACTTAGGGCTGGTTTCTAAATGCCAGCTTAAAGTCTTGGTTTTCTAATCACATGATTAGTTTAACCATAACGATTGAGGGGGCGATTAAAATTGAACTGCTTCTCAACGAATGTTAATGATATGGTTACCTAAACACCGGATAAGGTCAAAACGTGGCCAGGACTTTTGTTCAATGTAAAGGGGAAACCAACGAGAATTTTCACAACATAATTAGGGGACACTGATCACTCGTCATGAAGCGGGGGGTCCGGGGGCACTCCCCAGGAAAACAAATTAGGTTTCAATGTGCAAAATGATGCAATTTAAGCCGTTATTGTACCTAAACTGTGAATATAACACTGCTAATTTTATCTTCAAGCAGTTTAGTTTCATTTCAGGAGGGGGTTCTATATCCCGATATACTCCTCTCTGGATACACCCCTGGTTAAAATTAATGCGGCAACAATGCTGTGACGTCTAATCTTGCGATTGGCTGCAAGGAAACGTTTCGTTTATTTATTTGGTGATGCTGGTTAGCGGTGATGTTTGTATCATAGACGAAAATAAGTGGATGCGCTGTGAAAATTTTGTTTCTACAGCAACAGAATTATTTATTTCTTTAGCAGAAAAGTACACGTATCATAGAAGCTTCAGAGGAGGTACAGTACATAATGCAACGTTATGTTATATTTATGTACATATTTTTTATTGATGAGCCTTTTCTACATTTTACTATTATAGCACAAAGTCTTTTGTGACCACGAATGTTTTGTTAAATTGTACTATCAAAAAGAACATAATTTCAAGCGACATATACGAAACTACTGGTGTAGAGGCAATGTCTATGTTTTTTTTTTTTTTTTTTTTCGCCGTGAATGTCTCGCTTCCAGCTAAGTAATGTCTATGAAACAAATTATTTATATTATTATTGTGACATAAATAATAATCTAGATGAAAAAATGTTCTTATAACTTTCTGATACATTATCATGGCTGAAATCACTGTTTAAAACAAATGAAAAGCAGAAACTTGACTTTACAAGCAGTCCTGTGTGGAGAAGTGCTAACTGGTAACATCTGTCAGAGGCGGGGAAACGTGTCCGACAAACCGACAAAGGAAAAGAAAGGTAGGAAGACAGGATACACGTACGAAAATCTCAACTTGTTTCTGTGCGAGTGTTGAAAGGTGTGTGTCAGAGAGGACGGGGTTGTTTGGCAGCTTACGTGACACCTCAAAGATGCCGATCTCCTTCTATTCGCCGTCAACATAACACTGGCCTTGAGTTCAAATTCGTCCAGGTGGCCGTTGAATGGC
This sequence comes from Medauroidea extradentata, assembly GCA_003012365.1. Classification (NCBI taxonomy): domain Eukaryota; kingdom Metazoa; phylum Arthropoda; class Insecta; order Phasmatodea; family Phasmatidae; genus Medauroidea; species Medauroidea extradentata. The sequence goes on along the minus strand of PNEQ01120362.1, from coordinate 4,315 downwards.
GAGGAAGGGGTGAGAGGCAGCCAAATAAAAATAAACTGCCCTTCAACATGTGTCGACTGCGGAGGATAGATTATTATCTCCTTCGTGTTTATCTCACGGTGCGCAACACTTCTACAACCAACTTATAAACAAAACACTTCATCCGGCATACTGTACTCGTACGCAAGCCAGAGTATTCACTCTGAGATATGTAATAAACATGTGAAGCATAAAATCTTAGGGCATATAACATAACGTAGAAAATTTTTTCATTGATATTGCTAGCCATAAAGTAGGCCAATTTTTTTACAGAATCAATTAAACATTAATGTGCAATAAACACAAATACACACCTGTCAGTGGGCAATCCTAGTTTTTTTTAAGGACTAACACAATATTTTCAGTCAGACGAAATTTCATAAAGCATTCTTTGTCATCCATCTGCAGGTGATTTGAGCGTTTCCGAAATAATTTTGACCTCTTTGTCAAATCAGCATGTCTTCGTGCAGAAGCGTCTCGCCTTTTATTTAATGAACGACGTGTCTGGTCAAAGACATGCTGCCAATAACCTTGAAACATAATTACATATATGCTCGTAAGATAATGAAACAAGTTGGTGAGAAAATATTTTCACAGAAAGTCAGTGGCACTGGTAATGTGTAAACCAGCAAGCAGCCAGGTCCAGCAATGAGCAATGACGAGCATTGGTTACATCAGCAACGCTCGTCATGTGTTTGGATAAGTGAAGCAAAGTATGGAACAAGAACAGTGTTGCCATACACATTAAACATTCACCATCCCTACCATCAAGGCCTAATATTGCCGCTCTGCATTCTACTGCGGACCTTTGCCACTTCTGTCATTTCTACTCGCCAATGTGTAAATCACACAAAGGCAAACATTTTCGCCTACGTAACAGTTCGTAGATTTTCCATATATACACTACTTTATAACACTGAAAAACATTTAAGACTAAATTCCTTTACAAATAATGTCAGCAAAGTCCACTTTAATTTCTGAAAAAAATTACTTATAATTTACTTCAAGAATTTCCATAACAAGTAAGGGAAAATTACTCAAATACTGAGTACAATTAGTATCAATAAAATTATAAAATATGTTAAAACAATGCTACGTGTTTATTTCATTTATTGACTTACGTCACATGTAAACAATCTGCTGACACGTAAATTGACCAGCGGTGGATGGAATCTGACCCCACATCTTGCATGAGTGGCTCAGTATGTAAAACACTACACCAATGAAGGATTTCGATGAATGTTGCAATGTTTCTCTAACGTTTGCTACTCTTCGCGTGTTTGTATCTCTGCATCTCGTCAAACAGGGCCTATTTTCGTTTCGAACTCTGCATCAAACTTGTATTGAAGAAGTACGCAGAAAAATTACCGAATGTCCAACGATAATTTTGCCTTCCTCGAATGTGTAATTTAACTGACGTGTATGGGAATTTAGTGAACAGGTCATTTACCATAACAGAACTGCAATTTCCCATACAAATCAGTGACTGTGATACTTGTCGGGCAAATTTACTCATAAATTTTGTAATGCAGATCACTATAGGAATTGTTGTTTATCTCGGGAAAACGTGACTGTTTGCTCAGTTTCAATATGCGTTCGGTTTACCCAAAGATTGCCGTATTTAGAATATAACCGAGCGAGGTTTGTGCAACGGTAATGTTGGACTCGCATTCGGGAGTACCCGGGTTCGATCCACGGCTCCGACCATCCTGATTTCGGTTTCCCTTGGTCTCCCGAAGTCGCTCTAGGCGAATGCTGGAATGGTTTATTAAAAAAGGCCATGGCAGACTCCTCTCCCAGCTCCTGTCATTGTACCAAGTTGTGTGTCACTGTCTGTAATGACCTCGCTGTCGACGAGACGTAAAGCCCACTTACGTAATATCTTTAGAATGAACGTGAAGCTGTTGCCCTATTTGACCGAACCTACGAGGATTCAGCTGTTGTAATATCTTATGCCTGTTATTTGTCTGTGAACAGCTACGCCGTGCCAGACATAAATCATGCTATCCTAAATGTTGCAAGAAACTTCACCGTTTTCTAGGGTATGGTAATACATCAAATTTTCGCGAAACGCCATCATCTCTGGAGATCATGAAAAAAGTCTATCAGGTTTCGCCAATGCGAGTGGTAAAAAATATTGCGGAAGTATACACATTAGTTACAGATGGAGAGTTTTTGTGAAATGGATCATGCAACATTTTGTTTCAATGTCTCGTGTGGAAATCTGTAGCCCTGCTTCATGGCCAGTGATTGGTTGTTTTCGACTCTCAACGTCTTGGGCATCTACCCGCGAATCACAGACGTGTGGTGTCGCAGTTACCTTATTCTTATTGGCGCAGTCGAATGAACTACTTCTCTTCACAAATACACTCTGCCAATAGCCACGAAGCAGAGGTGCATGTGTGAGCGTTGTGCAATTATACAAAATTCAACAGCTGTAATAATAGTCTGCGAAGAGTTCAGTTTACATGAGGTTTTTGCCCAGTTGCTTGTCAGGTCGCCTAACGTCATGAGTTGGGAGTTGGGGAGCTACATGTAGGGAACTGTGCTGGTATTTTCCAGGAAGTGGGACGAGGACATCTCTTGGGAAAACCCCTCCCCCCCCCCTACTTCAAGCCCAGGCAGTCGATGGAAATTGACCTCACAACCTGCAGAATACAAATCAAACACTCTACGCTACTGTGTGAACACACACACCATGTTGTGTAGCTTCAGAAGCCACGTGGTACTATGCATTCAAGAAACATGTTTCACTTACGTCTAGTGACGACAGTTTCTATGTCTAACCTTGTTTTGGAGATATTTACAGTTAATGACAGGAAAATTTCGCGAATTCAGTGCCCTGCATGCTAGAAGCCATTATGTTATGCATAACTCAAGTCCCGTCTATTCGTCCACTCTCTGCTGCTCCAGTGAGCAGCAACTAGCGAACAAATGGTCGGGACATGAGTTATGCATAGGACAGTTGAGATTAATATATATGCTGGTCATTGAATTCGCGAAATAATCCCGTCCCACTTATAGTACGTATCCTCAGCAGTACGTCTGTAACTAGGGACCCGAAAATTTTGCGAACTCATTTGAGAAGACGTTAGATTTCAAACAACTATACACGTCAATGGATGACTTGAAAAGAGGCGGAGCTTCAGTCAGGTGTGGGATACAATTCCTATCTCCATGGATACCGCAGCCGAACATAACCTTCATACAGATGTTTGGCATCACATGTCCCGGATGAGATGTACGTCAAGAAAATTGATTATTTGTTTGGAATTTGCCGTTTTTTTCAGGTAAACATTAATCTTATGTATTTGCGTATCTTAACCATGAAATTGAAACTAATATTTTTTACCCTTGCGTGCAAATCTATGAATGCGCAACATTTTTGCTTTCTGCAATTACCAACTAACAAATCAGCATGTTTGTAAACAAGCTTTGTTTCCCACAGTACTTTTCCCCTGCGGTGTGACGTCAGGGGGCGTGTACTTCAAGTCGTCCATTGCTCTCGCAATTGGATCGCTGTAAATATACTTGAGGACTGTGAACGAATGGTAGACCTGTATGAAAACACACTCGCAGACCCCCGAGCTAACTGTCACATGTACAACTGTCCACTCACTACAGCAGAAACCAATATACAAGTATTTGAATACAGAGTGTACACTGGAGTGTGCAGTCCAGCCGGCTGGTCATTGAACCCGCGAATTTTCTGGGTTTCTATTCAGGGGCGTCATTTAAGGTTTTTCTTAGGGAGGGAGGGGGCAAGATTTTTTTTTGATGACAGTGACCTTCTTGCATCTTTTTTTACTAACTAAGCATGTATAAATTATAAATTTTAATAATAAAACTTTGGTTTTATGTGCTTACATTAGTATTATTTAAATAACAAAATACACAAAAATTTTTTCACATATTTCCTTCTAAATCCAGGGTGAGCATTTGCCTCCCTACCCCCTCCCCCTTAAACGACACCTCTGTCACTATTTCTAACTTATACTGTAATGTTCAACTAACAAGTCACGGAAAAGATGAAAATTGGGCTAAATGAAAAAAATAACCACAGCACCAAAAAGCTCACTTCACCCTCAATGGCCTATATAACATATTGTTACAAGTTTGAGAACACAAACTTTATATGTGGGCAATTCCCATGAGTTCTTTGGGATAGAGGTCTATAATTACAAATAAAAGAGTTAAATTAAGTACTGGATTTAATAGCTCACAAAGCTATGAAATACACAAAACAGTAATCAACTAGAACTCTCACAACACAATTAGTTATGCACACAATTACTCC